>JABFPJ010000230.1:0-51842 GCA_022817425.1 Gryon sp. ZL-2020 | reverse complement strand
ATTTGAATTTATTAATTAGATTTTCTTTATAAGTCCGTATAGATCTATTGACTTAATTTAATTCTTTTTTATCGTTCAAGAATTTTTTTCAGACTGATACAATTTCTACTGCATATATTCTTTTCTATATTCAATTTCGAATCGATTTTGAAAATGCTATCGTCTCGACGTGATATGAATGCACACGCAAGCACCGCATGTTACGGCACATTCGCGTCGAAAGAACTGCTGTTTGTCAGATAAATCGACGAGAAGAATTAGGGGACAGAAATATCTTCGAGTGAACGACCCGTTTGCAAGCTAGTGCCTTGCATTTGTTATATTTTTGATTCGAAGATGTATAGAATATATTTTCACATGTTTATCGAAACCTTAAGACATTCTAAATAAATTTAAAATATAACAGTTGTTGTTGCAAAAGTCCAGAACTCTCCAGAAAATTTCCTTTTGTTTGGAATATTTTAGCGAAAGTTCATCAAATTGATAACTTGCACACTTATTGTTCCATTTTTCTTTACACTTAAAACAATAATTATGTTTAAGATTTTGAATTTTGTATAAAATATATAGGTCGCAGAAACTTTTTCTTTCAGAATAATTTATTATCTATCTTATTCCAGTGGAATGTAAAGGATAAGACGAAAATAATCTGAAACATCTTTTATTCTCATAATAACAAAACGTCGATAAGGTTGAGAACTTCGCGGATTTACGATGTCAGTTGACAGACGATTGCTCGCGATTGCTATATAATGCACGTCCTTGCCTCGTAAAATGACAATGGTAACGTTAACCTTATGTATCTGTACATATATAACACGAATCCGAATTTACAAAGAAAAAAAGTATTTTAAATTTAACATACATAAACATGAAAACATTTGTGGTACCAGTATCAGGAACACACATTATATTTTGAACTTGATAATAAAATTTGTTCTCTCCATTTTTTGTTAAAGAAATTATAATTAATATTATGTAAAATAATATAATATACAAAATAATATATAAAATAATAATAATATACAAAATATTGTTTTAAGTCATAATAATTGCTTTATTTGTATTCCTTAAAAATTAACATATAATTGTTATTAATAACTTATTGAATCATGTTATAATAAAATTGTACTTTTTAAAAAACAATTTTACTGTTAACTAATTAATTGCTAATTAGATTGCAAAAATCTCAGTATCTCAGTAATTTATACATAATAAGTAATTCATTGGATAATACAAATAAAATGAATTATATGAATCAAGATAAATTTCATAAATGAAGTGTTTACAATTCTGATATTCATAACGCACTTATTTTTGCAATTGATATTATGAACTGAACGTATTCTTTTGCAAAAGCGATGGAATCATATTAATCAAATGAAGTATTCAGACGACTTTAATGGTAAATAAAGTGGCACTAAAAATTTTTATGGATACAAGCATTTTCATGCACACGTATTTATATGCTATAAAACTTCTTGAGCAACAAATTTAATAAATTAAGTTATATTTATACCATTTCCGACGATACAAATCTGTGTTTGAGATTTATGAACTCTATAATAAACACTTGAAATATATTTTACTTCTGTATTTATAATACATTATGACTTGGGAAATTAAGTTTCTTAAAATAATAAAGTTGATTTATATTTATATTTATATTTATATTTATTAATGTTGTCTAATTTTAAGTAAAATTTTGTTAATCATTTGTTATTGCATAACAAATAATTAATATTAAAATTAAAAATTAAATAACCAAAATAAGAAATCCTAATAAATTGCAGAAAATGAATAGTCATATTAATAATTAAAAAAATAGTATATACTATATAAATGTATTCAGCAGTATACTAAACTGTTTTTATATTTTAAGGTTCAACCTTCATTTTATGATGAAAATCATAAATCCACTAACTAATCTTGTCCAGTTAACTCTAAAAAGTCTGATTTCCCACGAGAAATTTCGTATATTTGAATAATAATTTGTGCCTCTTAACAAAAATTTCAATACCTATTTCAATGTACCCAATTTTCAACTTGGGTGTGAAGTTAGCAGCGAGCATTGTCAAAAATTGCTTACTTCGGCTTGTTATGCATACAATACTTTTCGTTACTCAGCCACGAAAAACGCACTTTTCACTCCTAGGAGGTTTTTGAAAAGTGCGTTTTTTCGTTCCCTCGTAACGAAAAATATCGTTTGCACCATGGGAGACAAACAGAAATCCCTTCCTCGTGCGATTACAAACCTCGCCTTCGGCTCGGATTGTAAACTTCGCACGAGGTAGCGAATTTCTGTTTTTGTCTCCCTTGATACAAAAAATACTATTTTGTGACAAGGGCATCAATAACTGTTTAATGAAAATGATGTTGTGCAATTAAAAAATGTAAAATGTAATATATGTGATGTAAAATTATAATATAAACAAATGAAAAGATGAAAAGTAAAAATATAATAAATATACAAAATATAGAATGTACAAAGTGGAACATTCATCGTCTTACATAAACGACTAGGTTGATTATTATTAAATTTAAATGTAATTTTTTTTAATGATTATGAGTATAAAAGCAAAATTATGTTAATAAAAAAATATGTGTTTATTTATAATGCAGCATGACAATTTTTTTTATCTACATTGTTTTTGTGTATTTATTTATTTTTTTAATTAGTATTAATTTTCATGGTAAATTTAAATACGACTGTCACAAATTGGATGTGACAGTCGTATTTAGAGGTACAAGTAGTATTGTGAATAGATTCGCATTGAACATTTGGCACAGATGATTTATAAAACATATACACAAAATTATGAACAATGGATCAGATGAAATTAGATATATAAAAAAGTATGTATTGGATGTCGCATATTTTGGCTCGTTGTATATACGAAAGAAAGAAAAAGAATTGTAGTGAGATAAACGTTGTTAGAACTGCAGAAGGAGATAAAGCGACAGTAAAGTGAGACGGGTGTTTGAGGATAAGAAACGGTACTAAGTGAAGAAAAATGTGAAATATCGAAAAGATGAGCGTTCGTGGCGCACAAAGAAGAACGGATAAAACATGGGTCTGATAGCGGAAAATAAAGAAGAAAGAAAAGGAGGTAGGATGTGGATTGAAAAGGGATGTGAGAATGTAATATATGATAATGTTGGAGGGTAGCTTCGTTGTGTGCTATCTCTTTTGTACGGAAACAGAAAGGGAGGTTAGGTATCGTACTCTAGGGTTTGGGCGTGGTGTTCTTGCTCCCTTGTTCTTTCTCCATCCTCTCCCTTGGTCAATACTTCAGGGTAGCTTGCATGATAGCGTTGGCTCGTTCGAATTCGTTGCTTCGACTGCCATTTAATGGTCGCATCCAAAATCGACTGAGTGTTGATTTTACGGGAAAGGATGAGTAGAAACCATAGTCTAGTTGTATTAGATTAACTATGACTGTAATGGCGTATGCTTGTATTCAAAATTTTATGAACACAATTTTGCTTTTAATTCTTTAACAAAATGATTAGGAAATTCCTATATATAAGTTCAAGAATATATGATTACAATGTATGACTCTATATTGAAATTTTGAAAATTCTTACCATAATAAGAATTTGTGTATAATATTAATGTTTCTATTTAATTTTGTTAATAACTTAAAGATGATTTTTTTGTGGACATGTTTTCCATGATTCAAGAAATTTAATCAGAGTGAAGTTGAGTAACCTTTTGTACAGAATCAGTAACTGTTCATGTGAAGGAGTCAATTATTTAAGTCAGGATACTTGAGTAAAAAGTTGCTCTATTCTATTTCACGTATCATAAAAATATGTAAATAATACGTATGCAATAAATACGTACAAGCAAAATATGTAAATTATATCAAGCGTTATTAATAAAAATCAAAAACTGATCACTTTATAATCAAATTTATGTATCAATTTTTTGTTAGATAAATCTAGAATGCGGAATTTATTTATATGTCTAATTATTTATTTAATATATTGAATGCAAAATTTCTTATCGTATTTCGCTGTTGTGATATAAACAATTTAGCATTTTCAGAATAGAAAAACGAACAGTAATTGTCAAGGTAAAGCATTTATTTAAAAAATTCCAATTTGCACTGAAATTTTTCATTATCATTGAAAAATTCAAATTTCTAAAAAAACGGCGATATTAAAAAATATAGCAAAAAAGTTATATATTATAATATATGTACTAACATAAAATCAAATTAACATATTATAGGTTTAGTGTCCCGAATGATTTAATTTTGATGTTTTATAACTAATAATACATATTTTCAATAATGATTGAAGAAATATTCATGAATAATGCTTTGAATCCATTTGATGTTCTTCTGATTTATAATTAATTATGAATAATTTTCATTTTATCATTATTCTAATTAATACAAAGTATACTGCTTGATATTTGCCTAGAAAATGGGTACTAATATTACCGTTCTAGGAGATCCTGCCTTAGAGTAGTAACAAATATTATTGCACTGAGTGGTGATTTCTGCACACATAAAAAACACTATACACACCTCGGAAAACTGCGTGCGTGGTCCAAAATGTACAATTATGATATTAAAACACTATCTTTTCTCATGATTAAGAATGCACATAATGTTTCATGTATTTTAATTTCTCAAAATTGCGTGCGCAGAAATATACATATTTTTATCAAACTGCAACATTAAAAAATATGCAAATCGTTCCAAATAAATTGCCCAAAATACAGCTAAGTTTTTTCGCCTTAGGACAAATGATTGTTTATAACATCTGAATGCATTCTTTGTATGTAAAATATTATAGTCTTCTGAACATTTACATTGCAATGTAAGGAGTCAGAGTTACAATTTAAGTATAATAAGATGAGCGCAATACATGCTGTGGTGCTGTATGGTGAAGAAGCAAAGCAAGAGGAGGAGTCAAGTTGTTTATTTGATGGCGCCATAAAAGGCCTCTTTATGTTTATCTCCCATTTAAAACGCTCACATAAAACCAACGACTGCACACAAACCATCGAATGAACATAAATCACTTTACGAAGCGATCTCACGTCTCCTTGATTTTTGGCTGAATTTCCGAACGCGCACGCGCAACTGTCATCATGTTCGACAATAAAATTCCAAATGCCGGTTTGAAGAATTTCTAAACGAACTGACAAAAACAGGTTTAATGTGACATTTTCATCTGTACTATAGCGTATCATTTCTCTTCTACAAGCGATATAAAAATAATAAATGCTATTAACAAACGTGTAAAGATATCAAATTTTGAATTAGTATATCATAAACATATCGTTAAAATGTATCAAAAATTCATATAATAACACGAATCATAATAGAATAAAAACGTATAATAAAACAGTGATAAGCATTTTTTTATACACGATTCATACATGGAATAGGCATATAATACAAAATAATTTTTTATCGTGAAATTATGATTTGTTTATTTCAAATTTAGCAGAAATTCTGACAGTTAACCGTGAAAAATATTCGAGTAATGCCTTTTTTTAGTATTTCATAGACTTTTTCTTGTTACGACACTTTTTGTGTTCGAATAAAAATACGGAAGAAGTATACTATTAAAATTGTCCTTGACGTAACAACCCTTCCCATTTTAACGTTGTCCTTGAATCTAATGAAACTTATAAATTTAGTATGCCGTGCAACCAAAAAGATCAAACCTGTCATAATAGTGAAAAGAATTAGATATGAAATATGAACAAAACTTGTCTCATGTAATATTAAATAGGTATTTTGATAGTTTTATTATACATTTAAAAGTAAAATAGTTTTAAGATTTAAAATGCTAACGCTGTAATTTGAACGAGTTTAGAAGAAATAATTCTATTTTGACGATACAAAAATGTAACGGAATTTTATCAAATTTATAAACTTGACTTAGTTATAAATTTTCATTAGTTATTACTTACTAGTTAATATTATTTGTATTAATTGCTCCCAATTAATTATACATTCAATTAGAACAAATGCGTCTGTTATTGTAGATATTAACGACGTTGCGTTAAATGTTAACCTTGTATAATGAAAATTAGTGATTATAAAATATTTATGATGGCTTTCGAAAATCCTTTAAAAAAACTATTCATGTCTGCGTAGCAGGTAAAAAATCGAGATTTCAGGGAAAATTATGACGCGACAAGCGACAGTGTTAATAATTATGACCTTGTAAGCATTCTGAATTTCCGGGTTTACTGAATAGTGGAATTTATATTTTCGTTTCCGGAAAATATTGCAATTCACTTCATTTTTAACAACTAAGGTTTTTCAAAGAAGTTTTAATTTTTTATATTATAAACAGTATGTTTGATTTTCTTTATTATTTATTCAAAATAATAATTACCGATTTTCTAGATATTATTAAATAATTAAACAGCATTAAACTAATTAACTAATTTTAAGAACATATCTTATCTGTTAGTAATATTTTAATGAAAAATATGACCAATATTCAGACCAACTGATACGATACAAAACAGTTGATGTAGGTCGTGCATTTTACGCGAGAAAGACAACGTATCACCGTCTTCAAAGATAAACGTCTCCCATAAAAACAGCAGATGCAAATAAAAGTGGACGTGACGACGAGACTAAGTGACCAGTAGGTGGTAAAATTGTGGGTAACACAAGGTCATAGCTATTTTCTTTTTTTATTATCATTTTTTACATGGTTTACTTTGTTTTCTTTTTAAAACCACATTTAAGAACGTTCATGTTCATCTATTCAAGCAACCCTTGCTTCCGGAAAATATAAGCAAAATCAACTTTTTCACTATGATTCACGTAAAACATGACACTTTTTCCTTTTTCTTTTGTGTCGATCCATGAAAAGATCATGCTGTTACTTTTTACGAGGGTGTAACGGCATCTTGTTTGTTGAGGACCTTGGATCTCAAAGGGGTAATCAGCCCTGGCTCGAATAAGACCTTGGGCTAAATTACTCGAACTGATGTTTCGTAGTTACTCCTTCCATTTTACCTGCACCAACCTCCTCATTTTAGTTTCGAAGTTTGTCTAAGATAGATGTGATCGATATTCACAATGACAAAAGTGCTTAGAGTTTTTCAGTGTGCTGTGTTTATTGACAACCATGTGAACTGTACTAATTGAGTCGATCTATAAGTGATTTATATTATTGATTATATCTGTTAATCGTTTATGATGTATTAATTTGTGTTCATTATAAATACACTAAAAATAGCTAGTGCAAAAAGTATGTTTAATGGTAATTAATTTTGCAATTTTTAAGTTGTTATTCTGTAGACAAAAAATTTAAGAACAGTAACTTTTGTTTGAGTTTATTCAATTCTTATCATCAAATATTCAATGTTGAAGTTTTAATATTTCAATAGTCAATGATAACTTCTACAAACACGTAAGGAAATAACTCATTAAAAATTATTATGTATCCGAGTAAACTTGTGATGGTAAATGCATTTAGTAAATTTTACTTTTTGACTTAGTAGTTTTTTTATAATTTTAACATTATAAAAAAATCCTTCTCCGAGTTTCGAACTCGGTACCTGCCGCTGTTTCTTAATAAGCCTTAAAAGGCTTGTTATGTTACTTAAACTATCAAGACGTGAAATTTACTTTCACATAATATTTACAATGAGACTTAGTAAAAATTCATCAAATATTTGTAAAAATTACTATTAATTTAATAAAAATTCATCAAAATTAAGCAAATTTTAATCAAAATCTATCAATCACGAAAACGACATTACCGTCACAAGTTTAGTCGGATACATAGTAATTTTTAATGAGTTATTTCTTTACGTGAAGATTTTAATACTTTTATGTTATACAATAATTGCTTTAATTTGTCTATTATAACAGTTTAATAACTTTTGTTTTTATTTTAAATTTCATATTTTGCATGCTTATTATTATACAATCAAACGAACAATTTTTTGGTTACTTCCTTTTGAACTTATATATGCTACTTTTTACAATTCAGACTATTTTATAATGTCAACATATGTTCAACATGTGACTAAAATTTTAAAAGAGTGTATGAGTATGTACTATTATAACGATTTTATTATTCTATTTTTGTGGTTTACAGGGTCCATATACTGATTTTATTTCTTTTATTTCTTTTAAAAATTACATTGCTACTTCGCATTTCTACAATTTTTGGTGTAAGAAAGGATTTCGAAAAGAATTAAAGCTTTCTGTTTCTAAACCCACACGATCGACAATATATTTTCAAAATATATTTTTCTGAAAAAATATATTTGCGGCAAGAAATTGTATAAATTTCTGCTTCATAAATGGTAATAGTTATATATAAAATATAAAATATTGCTGCAATCATTTTAACTTAAACAGTGTCTTTTATTTCACTTTTTTACGATTTAAATAGATTGAAAAAACTATTTCCAATCTATTAAGTAATAAAATTCTTACGAATTAATTAATCCATTTTTTTAATTTTATCGGAGTTCATTGAAATAAAATATTTGGTTATTAAAGTTATCGAAATGGCATTAATTGTATCAATTGGTTACAAACAATTAAGAATACGCTGAATTCCTCTTCTTTCTTTAATTGATTTAGTCGCTTACCGGTGTGTGGTCTCACGCAGAATTGTTTTCTGTGAATGTAATTTTTCTCAGTTAAATATTTTCTGGAAGTGACTCTTGTAGTAGTTTCAAGCTCTTTGAATTTTTATCTTTTTATTAACAGGTTAAGTAAACTACAGACTAATGTAAATTTTAATTCATTATTTACTATTTCTTGTTTGGTAATTTATATATTTCAGTTTTCAACAAATCAATATAATACTAGGATATTAATGATTTAATTTTTCTATTTCAAATTTATGTTTCTCTATTTTAAAGTAATCGGTCTGGTTTTTATGTCTTATTTATGTCTTATTTAAAAAAAACAGTATTTTCTACTATTTTAATATAATAGTAAACTATGCACTAAGGGCGCATGCGCATGTCGTTGGATTGTTATTTTTCGTACTCGTTGTAAGGAGAATAACATTTTTTGTTCGCCTTGCAAACGTGCACGAAAAAATATTATTGCTAAGTCAATTAATAGTTTTTTAATTTCATTGTAATTTCATTATTATTGCTGCATCTTTTCGTATTTACTATTTTTGCTACCATTTTATAGTACTAATATTTTTGTATAATTTTTATTTTCACATATAACATCGTCATCATTGTCTATAAAAACATTAATTAATTTGATAAAAAAATACTGTATGCATCGACGGCGGAACAGCGATTATTGCTTCGTACCAAGTGACAATACTCGGCTATAATCGCTGTTGTTCCGCTTTTGATAATACTATTTCGTTAATCAGAGATCAAAAAACTATTTTTCTCCCTAAAACTAAAAGGGAGTTTTAGAGCAATGGCTTTTTCCTTTTACACAGTTGTCTATGATTATATATTTTTAATGTGCTAGACATCCAAACTAAAATGTTATTTAATTAAATTTATGTTTACATCCAAAAATATTTATTTAATGAAGGCAATAGTTACAATTAACTTTTCCGATATAATTTATACAAAATATCCAAATAAAGGAATTTACAAAATACAGCATGATAAAAGCGTAGAAATCATTTGCTTCGAATAATATGCGATCTTCGTATGCGATGTATAATGTCAGTTATGCTAACTAAAGCTCGTAAACGATGATAAACGACGCCACTGGGTTATTTAAATGTTCATAACCCTAACTATCTAAAGAGTTTGATACTAATGGAGGAGTCAATGCTAAAAGAAATAACAAGTCTCATAATGGATGTTACCTTATATACTATTTATGATTCATAAAAACTGTTAACAAAGTATAAATGAATCAATCTTTAGGAATTATATTTATAACTCATCAAATTTATTTAAAAACATTTATTAATGAATGTTGTAAATCGCACTGACTCAAAATTATACAATCTGCTTCATTATTATGTAAAAAAAAGCAGTTCATTGTACACTATTTTTTAAATTACAAGAATTTTTAGTAATGGAATCAAATGCCTGTTTAAATTAGATATTTAATAAAAATTAAGACATACATGTGTCAGTATCATTTAAAGTCGACCATTACAAATTTGACTGCAGCTACAATTTTTTATGCTGCATCCTGTAGCCATATACAACACACCTTTCATGATACATAATGCATAAGACATTTTTATTTTGTGTAAAATAAAATCTTGAGGCTTTACAAAAGAGTATTTTTAACTTCTCAAGGATTAGAGTATAATTTGATGAAATTTACACCTCAACATTTTTATTTCAAATCACTTTGAATTTGGAATTTCATTTTGTTAAGTATATATACTACTCTTTGTATACTTTCACAGAAGACTCATTTAAAGGAAAGAGCCTTATTGACGATATGTCAATAAAGAGACATAATAATTAATTAAACGTATATATCATTATGTAAAAAATGCATTAAAGAACTTCGATTACTTTTCGAATTTAATTATATGAAGCTAAATGGATTCTGATAATGCCACTGATTCATACAATTTACGATTGTTGTTTATAATAAAACACAAGTTCCATTAAGATAATTTCTTCGTCTTTTTTTTTCTTTTGGAGCCGAAAGAACTTGATGGAATCGTACACGAGTGAAGGAATTTGCTCAAATTTACGGATCTTTAATTCAAGGCGAAAAACACCGTTACTGTTAGGACAGAGCAATGTGAAAAGAAGGAACCATCGCAATATTCATTCTAAGAAGCTTTTTCGAATGACGATTCTCACTCTATAAGAGTTACCCTATAGTCTCTGTAGATCGTCACTTGTTGGACGCCATGCTCGTCTCTTCTGGCTATTCTTGAAGGGCGGTTCGTCCAGTACACAACACGTAAAAGATCTCATACACACGCAACTTCCTCACGGCACACGCCCACGGTCGCATACGCCCAACTAACACACAGACACGCAGAGAATGTTGGCTTTGCGGTTTGCCTGAGACTCGTGTTCAACAACTAAAATCCGGATTCGTTCAACGAATTGACCAAGATGGTTCAGTCGCAAAACGGCCTAATGTTAAATTTTGCTTAAAATTATCATTCACTTTGTCTACTTTGCTATGTACAGGCAATCCCAGTCCTTGCAGTTATAAACCATTATGGAAATTCGTATATAAGCATTATATGTTTAAAACAAATTTTCTTTTTTTCGAGTGATAAATAATGTATGTTTTTACAGTTTGAGACATCATTTTTATTTGCGATGGTTATTAACATGGTAAATACAATTATCGTGATGGCTTAGTGGCGAAGGTAGCCGGTTCGATTCCCGCTGCCGGACACTTCGGTTTCTGTGAAATTTATCAGTGAAATTGCTTTTTCTAATATCTGAATTGTTTAAGTAATATATAATATATGTATTACCCATCATAAATAAATTATACTTAAATCTAATTCATCAATTTTTTTAAATAATTGTTGACAATTATTAAAAGTAATTTAATTATAAATATTACATATTTTAATTATAAAATTAAAATATGTTTGAAGAAGTTTGAAAAAAATGTATTCTTAATGTTCTTCTGCCATTAATTTCAGTGACATAATTCTGTTCTTGATAGCCTACTTCCTCTAAGTGCAGTAAGGCGTAATAAAACGTGGATTATAAGAGAACCATTATGGAGTTAGCTTGCACGATCCGTCAGATGACCAGAATACAAGTGTTCATTCATTTCATTTTTCCCGCCCTATTTTCCCCAAGAATTTTCGGAACGATGTAGGGATATTGAGTATTGCGACTTGACTATAAAAGTGCTTCCCCCGTTGGTCTACTATAAGGCTCGTAATTAGCAGATAGTACTAATCATAAATGATAAGTAACACATGTCAAGTAGAAGAACATTTACCGTTATCGATTTTATGGTTTATGTTTAAGTCAAATGAATGTGAAAATCTAACAACATTGTTATTCTTTTATACTGGCAAATTTGAATTTTTAGACTTAAACATTGTTTTATATTGTTATAAATATCAAATATTAAATAAATTTTATTTTGTATATTAAAAATTTATTAAATAATTATGAATAGTAGATGTAATGTAGATGAACTGCAGATTCATCGATTTTATTAATATATTATAATAACTTTTAGCACAAAATGTTAACGAAATTGACCCAATAGTTTCTCCGTGATGTAACAACCAAACAAATGGACAAACAGACAAGCAACCATAAGTTGAAGTTTATATATTAGTAGGATATTAGCAGTATATTACTAATATAATAAATGTATGGAATTAAGAATCGATAATTTTTGAAACATTTTAACACAGTATTAGCAATTTACGTTTCATGAAATAATATATTGACAATATATTTTTCACATTACACAAGTTATAAAGTAAATCATGAAATTAAGTGAAATTTTTAAGTAATGAAAATGTTATGGTTCAGTGTCAGTATAGGTTGCAAAATACGTCAATTGACACATCATGCTTACTATATTTCATTTTGATGCCACTAGAAGCTCATCAGTGCCAAACACAGTGATCGTAGATTTCAGTTTACATGCAGTATAGTTGATATAACATACAACAGAGAAAAGAAGAAGTCACGAAGACGTTGTACAGCATCTGCTGTTAAGATGCTACGAAATGGCTTAAGGTTATATCTTTTTATGACGTCATCTAACGAACTACTTATTTATAGTGACTATATTTATTCTTAATGTACTCAAGTAAGATCAGAATAATCTCGTACAGCCATTGAAACTTACGCGTTACGATATTCTCAAATTTCAAAAGAATATTAGTTTTGAATATAAATACGTGCGAAGATGCGTTCATTAAACCTTCATATTTACGGTCTTAATGAAAAAATATCAGATAACCTGAACTTTATAATACTTTAAGGTGTTTGGTATAAAGTCTTCCTTATTTTACTTCAGCTTCGGATAGGTGAAAAAGCACGCATTTTCTTCGAAATAATTTTTATCATTAGTAATAAAGTTCTCTTCCACTTATTGCTGGGAAAATAAAAATACCAATTTAAGTATCTGTGACGGATAAAAATATGCAGCAGTTTGATTTGATGCTGAACTGTCCCAGCTCATAAAACGTAGCAAAATAATAAAATCAGGAATTTCAAACAAATCTCAAAGATCAATAATTCCAATTGCATATGCCTAACACATCCCTAATACACAAATTTATAGTCATCCACAACATCATCTTCAAATCATAATTCAAAATCATAAAATAACATTTTTTTCGAAACATGAGTTAATGTTTCCAATTGCTAAATCACAGCTGCATGAGTTCCGTTAAATGAATCTTATTCCGTTATTTTTCTTCTAGATATCAGAATTGAGAAGTTTTGCAAGATATGACAAATTTTATTATACATATTAGCTGAATCGCTATCTTCCCTAGTTTAACATCCTTCCGGGGGGAAGAAATTAATAATAGCGCAAAAAATTTTTGTCTGAATAACTTTTCAAAGTAATCGCTGTTTTATTGAAAACTTTGCATTAGATTTATTACAACAGACAGACAAACTTTGATTGAAATTTATATATTAGTAGGATAAAATTTACTTATTTTAAAATAACAGTCACGTAATTGTAGTTAATAGCTATATGTTTCTTTTACATGCCAATATAGTAACTTTTTTTTCCTTCAACTTTGTTTTGAAGACTCAAGTTTTCACCTTTTTTAAGATCAACGAAATTGGTAAAGCTATGTTTTCAGCTACTTTTTTCGCAATTTTGTTCTTATTTTGTAGATTCTTAGAAAGTGTTCTTCGATATACTGGGATCAACTTTCGTTCGGAAATAACATACGTCTATAGGGACAACAAAAGACAACAAAGTTTACGAAACTTTCAGTAGTTAGCAAAAGTTTGCAACGAATAGAGTTAGAATTCATATTGAGCTTAGTTCATATAACAAACACACACCTGAGATGTAGAAATATCAAGAATATTAGTGAATTCGAATTCAAGAAAAAATGAAAAATAAAAAGGGGAATAGTTCCGCATGACATCCAAGTCGAAACGGCATTCTTAAAACTCGTATATTAAACAACTAATGACCGCCGGCAGATTCGCTTTACACTTTGAAGCCATGAATGTGAGACTTGAATCCCAAGATGAAATCGAACAATATAAGGCGTTGCAAAAGTTTCAATATTTTGTGATACAACTTTTTTTTAAATAATATATTATACTTTTTAATTTATCGTTATAACAATTTATTTTAATTAAGTTATGTAAATAGGTAATCGCACGATAACATGAGAATTAAATTTTTTTTATAAAAATTTTTCGTTGCCAAGTTGTAAAATTGTACATTTCATGCTACTGGTTCAATATATTCGGAGACATAATCGGATCAGGGAGAATATAGTCGATGATATAAATTCGTATCATGCGGAATAAAAATTCATTATAATTTTCGTAATTAAAGATAGAATTCGAATATCTTATTCTGCATTGCAACGTAAAACTTTAGTATTTATAATTAAATCGTTCCATAAAATAAAATTTGAATGAATTTAATTTTCCAGTTACAATATTGTTTTCAATATGACTCACTCAAAATCATAAATTTTAATTGCTTAATAAGTTATATTGTTTTATCTTAGTAACTTTTATGGGAAAGAACGAAATAGTATTTAATACTAGATTAATACTAGATATTTCTGCGCGCTGTACGTGCTCTATTCAATTTTCTTATTTTTAATATATATATTTAAATAAATATAATTTGTTATAAAAATCAATCGACTATCAGTCAAAAATTACAGGAAATTAAACCTCAATCAAGATAAAAAACCAAATATAAAGTATTAAGAAAATTGTTGAACCCCACCAGATCTTTTAAAATTTATTTTTAAACTTTATTTTATGTATTAAAATTGAGTTGAGAGTTTAGGTTCATTCAATCCTTGGCAATTTGTACATTTTTGACCCACAGTTGACTGAATCTTGTGACACATTCTGAGGCTATTACAGATTTAAATTTATTATTTCATTTAAATGTCATAAATATGAGATTGGCTTTTTGTTTATGTATTTTTAAGCTCAGTTTTTCATTTAAGGCTCGATATTTGACTTATTTATTTTTATTTATTATTATTATTCAAATTCTCCAAATTGTGCCTAAATTCAACCAACCTCAGAGCCGGAATAAACCATGACAATTGGCAAATCGTGTCACTCAGCCAACTTCATACCCATCCTATTAACTTTTTCATTATGGATGGATGATAATGATGATTAACGTCATAATTAAGTAAAAAAGTGATAATGTAATTTGATTTTAGCAGTCATTATATATATTACAAATTCTACAGACAAGACTTGAATTATTTCGTTTAAAGATATTCAATAAAATTGATGTTATAAATGTATTAATAATATCATTTTGAACTGGTATTAATAAAATAGAATGCCACATTCAATTCATATTCTATGGTTAACAAATATTATCTTTTTGTCGATCATTATTTATTAATGTTTTTTTGAATGAAAATTGCAAAACTTTATGTTATATTCATGTAATAATACTGCATTTTTAATAAGTTTAATTTATTTCCATATATCGTTTTGATTAAATTATCGAAATTTGTTATTATGTTTTATTGTTTAATAACAATTTAATTTAAAAAAGCTCAAGTTGCATGAATTATATTAATAATAAATGAAATAGTTTGAAGCTTGAATAGGAATAATTTGTAAGTTAACCGTAAAATAATATCCGACGGTAAATGTAATTTTGCAACGTCCTGTATAGAGAGCCTGTGGAATCGACGCAAAGGCAAGGAACGACCGAAAGGGATGAGAGAACCTTGGAGGCGGATCGAACGAGAATAGAGCGAAGGGTGAGTGGGGGCGGAGGTGGGACGGCACTCGAGAACGAATGAAAGAAGGAGAAGGAAGGCGGGCGTCGACAATGCGTTGAACTAAGAGGAAAACTCGCGGTGGCACGAGGGAGGGTTGAAAGTTTCGCTCGTAAAGCGAATGGAGGCAAAAAAGGAAAATTACATTATGAAACTCGAGCGTCGATGTGGATGGCACAGTGGTATGCGGCATGTGCTGGGCTTTGTTGAACGTACTCACTGCGTCGTACTCCGATGTTCAGCCGTTAATATCTTGCACTAATACCGCACTACCGTTCGAAAGCCAGCAGATAAAGAAGGACAGTCAACGACAGAGATAGACTACGTTCAAGAAACACCAGGATAAAAGATACACCTTTGGGATCTTCGGAGGACCAGTCTTGAGATTAAACAAAGGAGTTGAGCTGAAGAAGATTAGGAGAAGACTTGAAGGTTATAGTAATCGCGACGGTCTTTGTCTTCAATGAATATCAAAGTACCTGCGCTGAAAATTATACCAAACGCTCTTTCACGTCTTTTTTCCCTCAATCGATAAAACTTTTTGTTTGATTTTCTTTTATCTCTCGGATGAATATTATCAAAATCCTTTTAGATTGATCAATTTGTTAATCTAAAAATATGAGCACTCGATTTCTTTAATTTAAGAAATTTGAATTATCGCCGTCGGTTGTTCATTTTACTGTGTTATAATAGAATGTAAATTAAATTCTCAAATTAATAACAAACATGTTAAAACGTGTAAAGACACAATAATAAGCAATTTCAAAAGGAACTTAATGGCATTTATTGCCTTCAGTTTTATGCAACAACAACTTTGCCGCCTTTGTCGTTTAATATTATCGGATTCATTTGAACTATTACGTAAATATACACATAGCCGCAGAATCTAACTCGTATTTCACTGACATTTTCGTCGCCTCATAAACGTTGTTTATCTTATGGAATGAGTGTTAACGTTTAAAAGGAATAAACTAGAATCGTGTGAGTATTCCCGAAGGAATTAGGAAATTACTTCACACGTTCTCTGACATTCTTTTAAATTTCGGCGATCGCAATACGTGTTTACGCGTAACGCGATACTGTTAAAGTTTCGTAAAAATGTTTCTGATTTATGAGCAGCGAAACAAATTATTGCTGTTGAAGGGTTACATAGTTAGCTCCTTTTAGACTAACTTTTTTGTTATTTTAACAAAATTTATTTATTAATTTACATTTTTTTAGATAAAATTTCTATAAAATGCTTCTTTTATTGTTTGACAACCGAATAATATATATAAATATAAGTCATGGATAAAGTTTAATGAATTACTGCGGACAAAATTATCTGCAAAGTATAACATTCAATGAATTTAAATTAGATCCTTTGTTCTAAGCCTAGGATATTTATATTCAGATCAGAAATGTAACAAACTAAAAAGCAGGATGTAAATGAAACTACTCCTTTAGCTAGAAACATTATTCAGTTACCATGGAGCAGTTTCTGTAGCCAACTTGGACCCCCATTTAGTTCTATGTTGTATTCATCTCTACGTATGCATCAGACAAAAAGGAAGCCGTTGGTCGGTAGGTGAGGGACTGTAGGGTGGAAAAGGAGAGACCTGGGTTTCTCAACAAAGTATAGCACATACATACGCGCGTACATACAAACATACATACGTATGCATAGAAGGCAGAAAGAGAGTGGCTTGCATATAAAGTGGACGAGAAATGAAGCGAGATGTGTATATAGCTTGGTGGATTTTGTTCGTTCCGTTGCATTACATCGACTGTATATAGTTGTGACGATATCGTTTTACGCAAAAAAGATGATGAAAACCAAGAGAGAAAGAAAACAAATCTGCGAGAAATAACACAGGTTCGAGGAACACTGGTTGGAAAAAAAAGTTCACGGTAATGCGCATAAAATATCTATTTTATTAATAATGCAGAGAATATCTTTACTTCTTTCTTCTACTTTGAGATAGTGTCGTGATTACGGATATAAACATGACAAACCGATCATATGACCACCTACAACTACCACACTGAAGAAAGTGACCGTGGCCTAGCAGTAACTTAGATTAAGTACGAAGTTATGGCGCTACAAGATAATTTGCAAATTTTATTATCCATTCTAATGCACTGTAAGATCGAGTAATTTATGGACAAATGAAAAGGCTTTAACTGCGTGTGTTTTCCGCCGTCACTTTCCGCAGTTTTGGAACTCATAAGTTTACGAGAATTATCAACTTTTGCAACCGAAGTTATATAAAAGTTCATCTAACGGAACACCATCGTAGACTCATGTGAATACTGGACCCGAAACTTTTTTGTGTGATAGCTTATTTGCCACTACTTTATTGCCGCTCTTTCACCTTTTTCGAATTTCTCTTCTGTATTTTTTTCGGTTCTATTTCACTCGTCGGTCAACCGAATACAACGGGAATTCTCTTTGAGCTTTTTATGAAGCTTGAAAGGGGAAAGACAAAGTCACGTTTCAGAACAGTTGTTTCTATCATTGAACACGACGCGTTGGAATAGCAAACTTTTGTTTGCAGCTGCGACCAGCAGTTCTAAAGAGCGTTTATTACGAGAGCTTTGATGTTTTACCGAAGAACGAGCCACTTGACGAATATCTAGCGTTCCAAAGCTATAATCTTACAACTAACTTTGTAAAGCATGAGTCTGCAGTTGGAAAAGCTATTGCATTAAATCATATTCAAGCTTTTCTTTGAATGTGAAAAAATGCAAATATTAGATTTAGATAACTATTTATATGTCAGTTCTTAATAAGTTTTATAAGTAATACAGACATTCCAAAGGTAATATCGATAATGATTATTTTATAGAGTTGAATATATTGCATCTAAATATATTTATAAAAACAAACCGGTTTGTTTAAAAAATATATATCCAACCTTAAATATAAAGTAACATATCTTTATAGTAGTGAATTCGTATAATAAAAATCAATTCATTCAGATATCGTTTTAAATGGTTGTATGTTAGTTGAATAGAACCCATCCTACACTGCAAGAAACTTAACTTTCGGACTTATAATACTCTTGAGAGGAATCGATCCGGCGTTCAGAAAGGTGTTGCATTAAATCATATTAGACATCTTCCAAGAAATACTATTAACAATTTTTAAATGATAGGATGAAAAAGAAAGATGAATTAAATTCAATAATCCAAGTTATCATTTTAACCATTCTGAATTCAAAACAACAGAATTTAATTATAATTATATTAGTTGAGTGGCAAATTTAATTTGAAACACAGTTAATTATAGAATTTTACTAAACATTTTCCGGTATTAGGGATTAGATGCTATTTCGGCAAATAGTTTGAAACTAGTACGACATAAAAAGACTCCTGGGATACCTGTTAGAAGTCAGGAAGCTGAGTCGTTAATTTACTTTGACATTGATGGCTAGTCTACGTTCAGCTATGACATTCTTGTATGAAGACAATAAATATTATACGACTAACATGGTCGTTAATATGACGTGACACACACTTTGATGCCAATTTTTTCTAGGTCGACTTGTGACACACTTTTCAGATAACAGTGTTTATGAAAATCTTTCCTATGGTCCATTATAATCTATCAAAAGAAATTAAAATCTATTAACAATACTTTTGAAATCACAACAGACCTCCTTAACTTGTCTTTTGCGTTAATAAATTAATCTAAACTTATATTTTTATGCACAAGTTGTTGTTAAATCATTTCATATCATAACGCATACAATTGACGTAGAAAAATATAATAATCTGCTTGACTGTTTAAAATCAAAATCATGCATTAAGGTAGTTCACTTACCCGAATGTTAAAAGTGAAAACCGGACGTGACGTTAATAAATTATGCGTGCATGGCAATCACATATGACGATGATTATAAATAAAACGGTCATTGATACAAGCATCGATCTGTACATTGATCTCATAAATACGGTTATCTCATGAATAACGACGCATGACTAGTAATCAAACATCTTGCATTTAAGTAACATTGTGAATTTAAATATAGAAAACTAAAATTAAACAGGAATTCAGAATCATCTGTCTAAAGTATTCTGTAACTTTGCTAAATCCCTAACAATTTATTATCACTGTTTTTAGCTTACTATTTGTAATATCTATGTATTGTTTTCATTTAGTGAGACACAAATGTACGAACATTAATTCCGTCAGGTGGAGCTACGGTCGTGCAATTGAAACAGTCCACATTATAAAGAGCGTGTTTTCCTGTTGGTACCAGGCAGGTATTCGTCTGCAGCTTTTTTGCACTACAACGTCGTGAAATATGTAAATTTAGACCGGACAAAGCGCAATACTGTAGAGATCACGAAGCGAAATGGAGATAACGGGGCAAAAGGAGGGAGGAGAGAAGGGTTGGTAATCCTCGCCTACGGGAGATTGCAAAGGACAAAATAAACGAGTAAAAAGGACATAGAGAATATGGTCGCAATACGTGTAGGTGTTTGTTAGTGTGTGAGAGAGAGGGTGAGATTGCGAGTATGTCTGTGAATATGCACACACACACATACATAAACATAGCAACGCGAGTTCGCGCTATCGATGCTGATCAATACCCATTCGAGACTATGACATTAGATAGTGGCTGCGATGTTGGGAAAATGGCACAGGCAAATATGGGTTTATATTCCCATGACAGGAGGTCGTATTCTGTGTAAATTTTGCAATGTAACGTGTACTTTACGACCATAGATAAGTGACCTTTGAGTGCCATTAATTTCAGGTTTTGTTTTCTCGGCTCAAAATTAATTTCATTTCGACTTTGGCAAGATACAATTACAACATTTCGAATATCTCTAGGTGGCATCGGCAAACATAATTAACTTCTTTCTTTATAAATTGACTGAGTATATTATATTCTTTCTTTGTGTAAAATGCTTTTTCACAAATACGAAAGATGCAGACTTTTAAATTTCACGTATTATTTCTCAGGGAAGTTTTTGAATGAAACGAATTCATTCTTATCGCATAGTTGAAGAATTAAAAAATTAAAAAACATTCTCGATGAACGAAGACGAATGATGATGGTTTAGTTATGTTTACAACTCGTTTCACACTATTGTGCAATTTGATGATAGCGAATTTTAATGTTCCTACATATTTGACTGTTTATGTTAATTAAAATATTACCAATCAATTACAAAGTAGCATAAAAATCAATAGCATAATGGCAATGCCACTTCATTAATGTTATGGTTTAATGAAGTCGATAAACATTATACACGGCAATTTTACAACCATAAGTAATCATAAAAACATAATAAAAACTTCATATCGAATTAATCCTCAAAACGTTTATTGATTACGAATTGTGACAATATAATTAGTAATCAACTACCATATTTTTAACACTTAATGTATTTTTATGAATCTAATAACATTTTTATGAATCTACATTCAACTCATTAATTGTGTATACTGTTTTAGAAATAGTATAAACATATAAATAGGAGTAATTAAGAATATTAAATAGTTGTCAAAATTATAGAAAATGATTTATTAAATATACTGTGCATCGTGTTTGACACAAAATAAATATAAAAATCACTTGAATAAATCTATAAAACCACTTTTGATTATTTGCGAAAGTAAAAAGTTTAAAAAAAATGGAAATACTTTCAAGCACGCAGCGCTCAAGCACCTAATAATTGTGCAGCGCAGGATGGCGGAACGAGGCGGAGCTCACCTCAAATATTTTACACCACATAGGCTGGACTCAGCATGCAAGAAGAAACTATAGACTAAAGAGTATGCGGCGTTTCTCTGTAGAATAGAGTGAGACGACAGAATATGCAATGTCGAGAGGGGACGAAGTATGGCTACACAATCGCAGCTTCCCGATTAAGACTCAAAAGAAACGCTCTGATTTTCATCTTACTGATGCTTCGAACGAAACTTAATTAAACGTAACTGATCGTCATTACGTCTGATAACCAACATTGCTCTAACGATGAGTTAATCTCAAGGAAAACTTTGCAGTTAGTGAAAAAAAGTTGAACAGCAACATTAAATCTGTGTGTTTTTTTTTTAGTATTTTTGTTTACTTCCTATTAATTGCTTTCCGTAATTTTAATTTTTTCAATTACTATTTGGAAAATAAGACTCTGTCAACATAAATTGCTTAATTTTTGTTTGCTTTTTTATCACCATATAAGAGAATTTAAAAGTCGATAATGTTTGTTATTTTTGTTACTTAACTTTTTGTCAACTTCTTGCCGACACAGAAGTTGGTATGCTAATGATATAAACATTTATCGGAAATCTAAAAGTGATAATATACATTAAAAAAAGTTTATGTTAAGGTGAATTTAAATTACGTTTTTTTAGTTTTTAATTTGTTATTAAGTAAACATGAAGACTACTTTAAATGTATTGTAATAAAAAATGTATGATAGTTCACTTAAATATTTATTGAACGAATTTTAAATGAGTAGATTTGTTAATATGTTACATATAATTGCATTTTTAAATGAAGCTAATTTTAATAAAGAAAATTGATCGTTTTTATTGTCAGTATAATGCAGAATATTTTCTAATATATAGTTCATTTCAGGTATTAAATGCATTTAAAAACTCAATTTTTGTATTCGGAAATAAAATAATGTATATGTCCATAGTTTTTACTTTGTTCAAATAAAATTATGTAAAAATGATTATTATCTTAATATTCTGCATATAACTGAATAAATGATTTTAAGTTGATATTAAAAGCATAATTTCGCTGCAGAAATCTAATTTAAAATGAAAGTCGCATCTTCGCTTTCCTATTAAAACTCATTCAAATTATTCAAATCAAATAAAGTATACAAATATATGTCGTAAAATATAAAAGCGTGTTTCATGTACTTTTATATTTCCTTTTATCATATAATTTCATATTTTGTAGAAAGAACTGAACAAACTGTAAATCATTTTCTGTATCGTAAGGCTTGCGAATAAGTGTGGAGAAATAAACAGTCAAAAATATAGATGTCCAGGGATTAAACATTTTTCGTAGCCATTCTATGAAGCAGAGTGTAACTCGGAGTATTGGAAATACTGCACAGCTTGACTTTAAGAAGAAGTAGAAGGAATAGCAAAATAAAAACGGATTTCCCATTTTGTTCATTTTATAAAGGAAGACTTAATATAACTTTGCATCCTTCAAAAATAACACACACATAACAATACTCAGAAAAATGAAAGTGGAAAATATAATATTATTATTGAATAAAGTTAAAGAAAAAAAATATTTTTTTGTTCTATATATGTATCAGTTAGGAGGTTTAACGTGATGCATTATTTGATTCATATTATACGGACAGCATTGATTCACGAATCAAAAGCAGTCAAGAACATATTCTCATCATTTGGCAATTGGCCAGATGATGAAAGTTGCTTACTCGTGAAATATCACTTTATACTATCAGAAGAAAAAAGATCATTTCTTCAATCGAATTCAACCCATTTCGAACATCAAATAACAAGACTTAATTTATTACATTTCATTTTCGCTTAATGCGTAACATATATTTGCCTTCATTGATATTCTTAAAATAAAATTTGTAAGCCTTGTGTTTATTTAATAAAATTTATTAAAAAACACATTTCATTTTAACAATTGGCAGAAAAATTATATTACATTACAATAAAAATAAAAACATGTTTTTTAATAAATACCTTTTTATAAAAATGTGTATATATATAGTTGACAATAAATTAATCTAAAAATCTCTCAGAGTATATCTGTTTTAAAGGAAAAATAAGTAAATTTTGAAAAGAGTGGTTTCATGAAGCATTTCTTATTCTGTCTACTTTCTTATCAGAAAACAAATTTTAATTAATACACTTAAAATTACACATTTTATGAATATAGTGATTCTGAAGACACCATAAAATATATCATACACTGAGTTTGAGAATAAAAAAAATATATTCATTTATAATTTGAATTCAGTCACGTTTGTAACATGATACGCGAGTCCTTGCAAATCCAACAAACTGAATTATAAATTTTATAGACTATTAAAAATTTAAATCAGAACATTCGTCGTTTTACATATGTTACATCCATACTGATTTTAGATTTGATAGAAGAAACAATAGTCACTTTTTTAATTGCGTTTACGATCACATTCAATGATAAACAAATCACCATAAATTACAGTTTTCTATGAACACACTAACAAACTATCCTTTATAAAATCACTAAACTAATTTCACTTCGTCAAAATTTTGGTGGAGAAAATGTTTCGTCTATTTATTACATCAATAATTTTGTACATCGTACTTTTTTCCCTTTTTGGACAATATCAAGGAAAGATTAATATTAGGAATAAAAGTCTTTTGAAATTGCTGACCATAAGTTATGACGGACCTTCGAGGGTCAGTCTGGAGCTTGAATTTTCATCGTTCAATATCTTATCAAATATTCATAAGCTGCATTTTTCATTCGCCTTTTATCATATTACAAACATCGATCACGATCTAGCAATTGGCTCGTAAAGTTTCGTTTCTAAATAAGTTGCTGTGAAAAAATCGTAAAAAAGCAAAAAAGTTAAAGCCAAAATAAAATAACACTTTGACATTGCATTATCGTCGTCTCGTTATTCGCGTGATGCATACAGGTCATAAATAAAAGCGTAATCCAAGGGCGTTTCTCGCAACGTTGCGGAGTGTCGCATCGTCGCAAATGCTCTTTATCCTTACTTTTCTCTTTGGATCGCCTTCTATGTGCAATAAGGAAGATAGTGAACCAACGGCAATACCACGCTTTGCAAGATTGTGCACGTGCGCGAAACGCTATAAAATTTAGACTGAATTTTCATATTTTGCATCGCCCACGTATAGCCAACCGCCCACCATTGCCGTGCGGAACCTGTGGTACATGACATTCTCAAAAGACCAGGTCTTTTCGAGAACTCGCCGATTCTTCCATATAAATGAAAAGTTTTATTCACTCAATGCTACTTATTTCATTTTCTTATTACTGCACGTCACATGCATATTTTGAATCTACATTCTTGAATTTAATATGACCAATTTTTATTATAACAAGTGGGTAATTCAAAAAAGGAACTTATTTACAAAATGAAATATAGATATATTTTCTTTATAAATTATATTACCAATTATTATTTAAAATGCTTGATTGAAATTGAAAGATAACAACTTGAACATATTTTCAAATTCACTTTTGTATAAAGTTGTTCTTTCTATATTTTTCTGAATGACACAAAGTATCTATTTTTCGCTGATGAAAAAATGCATGTACGCTGGGATATAAATTTAAAAAACAATATTTTTCTATTGGTATAAAATCGATAAAACATATCTGAAAAATATAATTCCAAAAACACTGCATTGCAAAAAAGACTATTTAACAATTTACTTACAACATTTAATAATAAAAATATAAGAGCTTTTTTTATAACATTCCGATAATTTTTTATCAAACCTGTTTTTTCAGATCTTAATATGTAGACGGCCCTAGATAAGAAAAGCGATATCGAAACGAGCCAATGTAAAGAGCACGAACACTCGAGGACTAGCGATAGAACTAAATGTCTCGTCAGTAGAAGGGAATAAGATATTAAAGTATCACTGTCAATGGGTTAAATTATCACAGAAGCACTGGTGTAATATCAGAACCACTATATAAGTCCGCAGAACACACTCCAGATAATCATTTTTATCTTCGTTAAGAGTCTTTTTACATAATTTCAATGTTTTCTTATTGCCACAATAAATATCATTATTACTGAGACCATTAGCACAGCAAATAATGTACTCTTTTCATAACTGAATCGTAGCCGCTTTCATCAACAGACCGTAAAGCGACACGCAAGAAAATATGTCTGCTTAATTTTGCAGTACTTGTTAATTAAAATGGTATTATCGTCCTTGAAATATTTGATTTAAGTATTGCAAGAGAAAAAAATGTTAATTAATAGACCGTCATTTGAATTACAATTTATTGATTACAGATAAAGTCCGATACAATTAATAAAAAATGTATCTACTTCCAAAATTCAATAAATCGTAACTGCATAACAACATGAAACCGAAAATAATTTAATTATTCGTTTTAATATGTAATCGCAATATTCAGAAATAGTTTTTATATTTCTCCAGTGTACGAATGCATTTTAACGAGGTTTGTAAATGAATACATTTCACTAAATGCATGGTCTAAAAATACACTATCATCTTTTAGAAGCAGGACGAAATTGATTATTCAAAATATTTTACGACTTGTTAATAAATTACATATTGAAACGGAAGACATAAATTTTTGTTTGTTTATTGCAACGCTATTGCTTGTGTCAAAAAGGTAGGTAGAACTTTAGTTTGAGTTTTTTAAAAAACATGTTTCATTATAAAACGTAAAATATAACTTCATTGACACTGAGAAAAATAAGGTTTACGTTAATTTAAATTACAGGAATCTATAATTTTTTAAACAAACAATTACAAATATGCATTACGAATGTTAATTACATATTTCAAGTCGATGATAAAAGTTTATTTCAGTGTACAGTAAACAGTCAAATTATAATCATTTACTCTTTCTTAAGTAAAGCCGCAAATAGTAATTGAATAAAATTTCAGGTGTGCGTTGACCGTATTTGGCAATCATGTATGCAAATGGAAAGCATTCTTACCCGACCACGTGTAAACGATGTCTGATATGCAGTCGTTGGATTTAAAGTCAAGCGAGAAATTAAATTAATAAACTGAAATTGCAAATCATTTATTTTAATTAACATATGCATGATATTATACCTATGAACTGATCTTATTTGCGTTTGACAGTATTCAGATTGCATTATTTTCTAATAAGCGCAAATCCTACATTTTTAATTAACCATTTAAATTTATGTTTAGTAGTTATAAGTTGACTATAAACATCTTACAACTTTTTACAAACATTTCAGTAAATGTGACTTCTGTTAATGTGCTGCTATTATGCTGTTTAACTGTGTGTGTTTTTTTGGGGGCAGAATTAGTGAACGATTTGTAGTTTTCAGAAAAAGATACAACAAAAAATTAACATATTAATCAATCATCACTTTATGCGAAATATTAATGTAAGGAATCTAAAAAATCATGTTTTCGAATTTAAAAATACTACTAAAGTTAATGATGACGCCATGTAGCGACAGTTGGAAAAATTATCGTGACACAATAATTTATAACCTTGATGCAGTCTAATATATTCTTGTAGTAATAAATATTTGTGTAGCAAAATATTCATTTTTTACTATATATAATAGTGTTGCTAAAAAATAAATGTATATTAACAAATAATTAAGTGAACATCAATATAAATACGATTCAACAAAATACGATTCAACAAAAACAAAGGTTCAAGAAATAAAATTCTTTTAAATCTTTCAATTTTAATTCTGTTAATGAGATAATTATTATAGGAGTAAAAATTTTGAAATCAAATTCAATATATAATTTTTAGTATTTAAGCATAATGTATTTATTATCAGAGCGGATTTGACATATAAAAATTATCCGTCGATAAGCTAAAATGTTTTATAACATTTTATATCCCCAAAAAGTATAATGAGAAGATAATTTTCTCGTATATTTTAGGTAATTTTTTCTTCTTTTATTTTATATCACTGAAAATCATTGAAATGAACTTGTATTCATACCAATATTTCTAACCTATCTACAAAATAAATATGTCGTTATTCGCTTTTTAATTAAAAACGTAACTGCCACGGTACATTACGTAAATTTGCATTTGCATTACCCTAACTATCTTAAAGACACGTGCAAAATATGATGCGAAATTTAAAAAACTTCATTTTTACATGCATATATGATTTTTTTATATTTCTTTGGTCAAATATTGCGTATATATATATATATATATTTTATATATATAGACATTCTTGGAAATTATGAATGTAAGTCACGAAGTTCAACCTTGATCATGAACAATAATTTTCATAATTTAAACGCAAAACAAGAGAAAAATCTTTTTTCTTTTAAAAATCAATACGATTAAAAAATATGTGCAAAAACGCATCTCCGTTCACGACACAAGACGATAAAAGACACTAATTTACTAAATAGTATCTTTTACGAGGACACGTCAGAGATTGCTGTTTCTGCAGCATTGACCTTTTGATACAACAACTTTGTCGCTCCAATAAAATTACGATTATTGTATTCGGATATGTAACCTTTTTATTCGTGTCTTGATAAAATGAAACTGCTAAACCCGAGAAGAAGTTGGCCAACAACAGCTCCCTCTCGCGTATACTACGTGCGTGATTCCTCTCTTTCGCTCTCTCTCTCTCTTTCTCTCTCCCCCTCCTCTTTTTACTTGAATGTTTCCCCTGTTCTCTCCTGCCATCATCTCCCTTCCCCTTTAGTTGCTACTTTCCCCTCCAATCGACACCCACAGCGTTTTCTCTGGGTTTTTCTCAGGCAAGCAGAGCTCGTTCTTCCCTCGACTCGCTCGTTCAAATACATATTTTACAGGCATTCATGATGGCCGCCGCGCATCTGTGCGAACCTGTCTACCGAACAAGCTTGCCCCCTTCCGAGTCGAAATGCCGCAACGCTCTTGACCAAGCCTGGCGATCCGGCCATGCCGCACGAGCCGATCGACCGTTCGTACAGCGATTGGCTTTCTTATTGACTGTTTAGGTGCCTCCTAATGCATTCTCTATAGCACTGTCGTTCTCTTAGCTTTTTCAATGCGCCGAAACATTAATATCGTCATACGGAAGAAATAATGCATTAACTACCGCAGACTCAATTTTATCACATTTCATTTTCATACAAATTATTGTAACAGTCATATTAATAACCAACTTTTTTCTGATTAAATATTATACTTATATAAACAGTAATAATGCATCTAAAACGAAACTATAAAAATCTACTTGATGACTATGATATTAAACAAATGTTGCCACTCCGGATCCACGTTCCAAACCCGTACAGACAATAAACTTCCTTAAACATCAAATTGACGTTTAGTGAACATTCAAAACGTTTATCATTTGTTTATTTGACGTTTTATAAAGTTAGTGTTCTGTTCGGGAAAGATTTTAACATTGTCCAAAAAAATGTTTGAGAAATTATGAAAGAATATCGTACATGTCTCACATATCAATGCTATATTTATATAATTTTTTTTACATAATTCTGTTTTCTTTATCAAACAAATTACATGCTTGCAGAATAATTCAACTGCATAAATATTAATGCACTTTAATGAAAATATGTACGTAATGTTAACTTTAATTTTTGCTAATTACATATTACACTTAACATAAAAGATCTGTAAATCAACAAGAAAAATGTTTTTTTTTTCGATTGAAGTTTGAGATATACATCGGTATTATTACATGATTATTCGCACATGAAAAATAATCTCACATCTTCATTTACACTTTTAATATATAAAAAGGAATTAACTTTACTATTCAAAGCAAAATTATTCTTAATTCGTGATTTAATATATTAACTATATTTTATGCACAATGTTCCTCTAATAAAAAATAAAATTTATTCTCGATACTTAAATACACGAAAGTGTAATAATGATGAAAAATGTAATCGACTGAAATTAACATTCAAATGTTTTATGTGAATAAATAAAAAAGACTGTGTATTGTATAAATCATATATAACTAATTCCAAAGATAAATATAACACCAAAAGATATGAACATAAATATAACATACATGTGTGATATGATCTTCTCATACAAATAAATCTCTTCTATGTTACAAGTATTCCATATAATTTTACTTAGAGATATTATCATTATTTAATAGTAATTGTTCAGTTTACCATTCTTCTGCACTGTTAAGCAAATGCTTTGAATAACGCAATTGAGTATATGAGCGAGTAAATAAGCGTGTGAAATGTAAGCTATAGAAATAGAGTAAATTGAAGTCATTATTAGCACTAGGTTTCAACTATATTGTAAGATTTTATGTCTAAGTCGATAAAATTAAATATATGCTGCTTATTTCAACTCTCAAGAATATTAAAAATTGCTATAATTTAATAATATAAAATATTCATATTCATGGATATATTATGACAACTGCAACACGTTTTCATAGAATTTAAAGGAATATAACAGCGTATTTCATTGCACTTATGACACTAGATAATGTTCCAAATTCATTTTAAATTAATTATTCTAACTTGCATTTATCTCTTTATTTTTTGTGTCACTAATAGATAAATTGTTACAAATAAAAACATTCAATAAACGTGCTATCATTGGGAATTAACAAAAACGTCATAAATCAGTTCATAAAATATATTTTTGCAATAAACAATATTATTCTCTTGATAAAAGTGCTCTAAGATATCTCTAAATGATGAAATGTTACGACAACCGAACCAATTGTAAAACACATCCGACAGCTAATGATTGGTGAACCTTGAAGCTCGGCCATGAAGTGATCGAGTCCGTGAAGAAAGATGGGCGATGCTGTGTCCAGTTGTAATACGTCCCAAAATTACTCTCATAATTACGTAATAAGCCCTCTTGTTCTTTTCACTACCTATCACTGGCACACAAAAGAAACGTGCAGTAATATAAGTGTATACTTTTGTTAAATAACTGGTGCTTGTTCGGGACCCAACGCACTGGTCGCTCCATTTTCTCGTTGCACAAAACATTATTATAATTATCATAGCAGTTCGTAATAGCCATTGATCATTATCTCGAGAGTTCCCTGATTCCAGTCCAGCAGAGCAAGCTATGCGAAAACATCAAGACGGTTTTAACGCGACCAAGGTCGATTATGACTACATCGCTGAGTGCTTTCAACTACAGTTTCCGAGGGCAAAATGTGGAAAAAGTTTAACCTGTACATTAAATCACTGATTTTGGTTGCATCAATATTTCAAAATGACTGAGGGATTTTATTTTTGTCAAATCATATTTAAGGTATTTTGCTTTATTAAGGTTTTTTTATTATGCTTGTTTAACAAGAATATCTATTATTACCGAAATTAATGTAATATTTGTGGTTGTCCAATCAGAAAAATAACCTGTACAAACATCTAATTGTCGTTTACTTGTTGTTTTGATATTTTAAGAAACGTCTAATTGATAAATAAAATTATCTCTGCTCTGTACGGGTGAAAATGTCTGTTGATTTTGTATTGTGTTTAATTATATTTCCACTTAAATAAATATATTATATATTTTTTAAACCATTATGCAGTCTAGCACAATTCTTTTTTTTTAAATAATAAATTAAGTTGATGAAGAAAATCAAGTTATTTATAACTTTTAATAAGAAGGTAATTATTTTTTCTTATATAAAATTATTATTTAAATTATATATTTATATTTTTCACAAAATCGTTATCATTATTGTTTTACTGATGACCGTCGGTGGCAGCACTAACTAGAGTCTATTGACATGAGAGCATAAAGATAACTATAAATACAACAAATAGATGAAAAGAATTAAAATATTTTTATAAATCTTAGATCAATAGTTTTAATTAATTAACATATTATAAAAATCAAATTAATTTTCTTCATATGTATATGTTTCTGTTTAACAATAAACTTTTATTTGCTGACATATTTGCATTTACAGTAATAACTCATAAAATATTCATATATTGATGATACAATTTATATCATGTTTTTTATAAGATCATTTTATTTGAATTTTAATTGGCTGTTAAATCAAAGTATAGCTATCAATAAAATGTGCGCTTGCACCTATTAAGTGTACATTAAATATTGTAAATATATATCTGTTGAAATAGTTCTTCATTTTAATATAAATTATTATTTTAATTTAAAACTGAATTGTTAATTTTATGTATAATGTAACGTATATGTTAAATGATTTTAACATGCGTTTATACAAGCTATTTAATCTACAATTTCATTACTGTTTTAAATATTCCACTACTGAATAATGATTTTTGATTATTTCCGTAATTAATGAAAATTTGTCTAAATATCTTATAAGGTATATTTTTAAGAAATATGATATGAATTTAAATACGAGTAATATTATAATTTTCGCAACCTAATATAGTAAAATTCCATAATACAAATAGTTTTTAATGATTTGACCTTATGAAATATGATTTCTGACCGCTTGAAAAAATAACCATTTTGCAGTGACTATACCAATATTTGTGTATATACAAATTTGTACGCAGCTGTGACCAATATTTTTGGACAATCAAACGCATCTGCGTCAGTGCAATCTGTCTCTTATATTAAATGCGGACTGAGAAAGTGTACATTTGATTGTTACGATTAATTAGTTAAATTCTTATCTCATTTATCGTGTCATATATATCAATAAAAATTTGTTATCGCACGTTTCGTCACTACATTCATATGTTATGAACAAATCATAATAAATTCAATTTCATATTTTAAGCAACTTCATTTTATGCAAACTTATTACCAATCACCTTAAGTTGTTTTACGTTGACTTTCGTTTATACCAATGAAGGCATATATAAAATTATTAAAGATTATTTCACTGATAATAGAAACGACGGTTACAAATAACACAGTCTGGTAGTATTACTTCAAGCTTTCTGAAGATACACCTCTATAAAGTATAAAATGCCATGCTATAAAAAGTTATTCGCTGCGAAAACTTGATCTTTTTGTACTTGCCGACTTGACAATGGACAGTTTTTTCTTCTGGAGAATTTACAGCTAACGAAAGGATCAAGTTTTCCCGACACTAAGTCACGGAAAAGAGGTACCGATTATAAAAGGGGAAATTGTGTGTTGTTTCCAAGTTGTAAATGTTTATAATTATTGCTAGCTTCAAATGTCATACTTAAATATGACACAAATGCTGTTGTTCCATTTCTATTAATTTTTAGTTTCAAACGAAAATTATTAATAGAATATCTATTCATATAACTTTTTTGAAATAATAAATAATAAAATTAAAAAACTTAAATATTATATCATTTAATAAATCAAAAATTCTATATGAATCAGATATTTTTTTTAATTAAATAAACAATTATTTAACGTAATCTCAGACATTGTTTCTTTCTGTCTGACATTGATAGGGATTTTTTAAAAGTAAAAGTGTAATAAATTAGTTCTAATTGGTCATATAAGACTATTGTAATATGATTGAAATATCTACTACTACTACTACTATTACTACTACTACTATTGTTATGATTATAAGTTGTACTTATCATTGTTATACTCATAACATATTATAAAATCTTATTTATTGTAAAGATAAATTTTAAATAAAACTAAATAAAAAGCTAATACTTTTTATTTAGTTATATGTAATGCATTTAAATAATTATTATAGCACACTGTAAAATGTTGGAAATGATATTTTTTCATCAGATTCATTGATATTTTGTACGAACTCGATTGACCGCAGTATTCAAGCTAAAACAACTCCACTAAACTGTTAAGAATAAAAAAATGTGAGACAAGGCCAGATGCTTAACTGTGAACATTCAATTCAAGTAATATTCACGAGGTGGCAGCACGAAATGATACATTTCAAGAACTATATCCGCTTATTATACTTTTTAGTATTTTCCTTAATTATTATATATCTTATTTTAACAGAATGTTTCAAGCATATAATTAACGTTGTAATTTAAATTATATCATATATCTGTCGAATTATTGAAATATATATAGAATTATTTATAAATGAACAATTGAGAGACGTTATATTCTTACTTTTTATTCCTAAAATCTTCATAGCAGCTAAACCATATACACGCATAGATATAAATCTTGTATATATCTAACTTTTATAGTTGAATATATAAACTCTACATTTATATTTTTCATTGAAGTCAATAATATTCTAATAAATTATAGTTTTATGAATAAGTCACATAACTAATAATGCTATAACTTGTTATATTTTCAACTCTGATAATTATAAGATTCGAATTAACACTTTTACTTTGCCAAAATTCATGAATACACAAAACCAATTATTACGGCATATAATACGTGCAACATAAAAAGCGTTCAAGAATTTATATTTACATGTGCTCGTAACTCATTCGAAGGTATATCAATGTCATGGTAATTATTCATGCTACCGCTCATTAACAAAATATAATCCTGGTATTCGAGTTATTTGCACATTCCATCCCAATTTTAAAGAATATAAAAATCGTTCATAAATCAAATATTTCCATAGTTGTATTTCTTGTACTTTTATAAGGAAAATTGTGAACAAATAGCCATTTGAGGACACATTTTTTTATCATTTATCCTTAACATATCTTTTACCTACAATTTTAAGTCGTTCTTTTACCTTAACATATTTAAAATGCATCGAAGATAAAGTCGAAGTAAAGATTAAAAAAATCTGTACACCGTGACAATCGGCACGCAGTCGTAGCAGCTGATACGCGTCATTTTCCGTCCTGAGCACGCAAGAAATCTCGTCTTGAATTAATAACCCCGCGACGTGACGTCGGATTCAAAATAGAAGAGGAAGTGAGAGGAAGAGAATGAAGGAGATATAGGATGGTTTGCTTCTTTGTGCAGGCTTGGTGCGGATTTTGCTCTTTTTCTAGCAATAAAGCAAACTAGTTTGGCAGCCAGGGCGCCTGGTGGCGCCAGTCGCGACTCAGGGGTGGCTCCTGGCCAAACCCCTGGAACGCGATTTCCGCGCGCACACAAAGAGCAGTCTTTCTCTTTCTCTTTCGCTTCCATTTCCGTCACACCCATAAGATACCTCAGTCAGATACATCGATTCTCCATTTCCCAGCGTGGCGTTCTTGTCGACTTGTCTGGGGACTCGAGGGTTGGTCGACCCTGCGCGTTGCTTGCGTTCATCCCTTCTTCCGAGCTGAGCTCACTCCAACTTTACCCCCGACAGGGGCGCCGTTCTACCCGGTAGTAACCCCGACAGCCCTGTGGAACTGACCCATAATGTCAATCTCACGACAGCCCCAGTCGGTGTCGGCATCGCGTCCTCTCGCCAACAACACAGTCAGCCGACGAGAGAGTTTGGCATTGTTCACGCACCGCGAGTGACGTACTGGTACCGGTCGTCGAGGCCACCACTCTGACAGGATGGCACAACACAAGAGACAACCAGTCGCAGTTAGACGCCGGCAGCGCGATCAGTACTTTCATTACGCCACATTTCACGGTTCTCACTTCTATTTCATTTTAAAGTCCTGCCAAACAAATGGCTTGAAATAACACAGCAAAGTTGACAAATATTGACAAACACTTTTTTCATTTTCCGCCAGGGTTACCAACTTATCAACGAATATAATCGACAAGTCAACTTCAAGTCGTCTGATTTGCTCGCTTATCAGCAAGACTGAGGCATTACAGTGTCAATAATAAGGAGGTTAGTTCCATTGGATGAGACTATAACATAAAAACTGTGTGATTGAATTATTTTATTTTTCCTTTATTTTTGTAATTAATTTTTGCGAAGTTTTGTTAAGATAAGATTGCAAACTGGTTTTCATTTCATTGTCCTTGCAATGTCCGTTGCAAATGCCCTCTTGTGAGAGCGACATGCGTATCGATCGCACATCTTTACGTCACTGAGTTTGACTTGCCCCCGCTACAGGCAACCGGCCTGACACCATATCACGCCGGGTTTCAGTGACGCGGGCTAAGTCGAGACAAAAACATCGGTCTCTTTGCTTAGATCATTTGTTTACTTTCCTTGGTTTATTTTAACTTTTTGGTGATTCATAAATAACTTTTATCACGTTTACTGAATGCTGTTTTAATTTATGTTTCTAATAATTCTGTGATCATTTGCAGTCATACGTGGAAGTTGGAACTTGGAATTTTTATTCACATTTACTAAACAATAACAAGTTTATCGTGGATATTTTCTGCTGACATGGACACAAGTTTTTGACTGCATCCATCTGATTCATTGATGGTATCCAAATTGCTGGATGATAAGGACGCCGTTGCTGATGAATAATGTGAAACCCCCTGTACGTATACTGAATGTATCCTGAGTGTATTCCTTTCCGGTATACCTTCAGTATACGTAACAGGAGGCAACACTGATCAACGAGGAACATCTGGAATCTTCGTAACTGCTACTTATCGAGAAGAAAATCTGTTTTTTAACGTTTTATGATAATAGTTTTTGTGGATGATGCTTACATAATCTTCTATGTAATTATAACAATTGCGATACAATGTAAAACATAATTTCTTTCAGTGTCATTTGTAAGAGTAGGTCAACATTGCAAATAACTCGTCGAAAAAAAAATCAGATATACTAATAAAAGTATATCTGATAAGCAAAATAGTTTTTCTTTTTAAACATTAGGTTTGTAAGAATAACAGAATTATATTTTCAATTACCAAAGACAATATATTTGTAATATATTATAAACGAAATATAAAATAATGAATAACTATATCAATATTGCTTGTCTATTTTAGATACCGAATGCTTTATTAAACTCACTTAAAATATTATGAAATAAAAATAAACTCGTAGAAAATAGTGTCATAGTTTACGATAAATAATTATGCTATAAGAAATAACATTAAATATGTGTAGTCAAAGCAATAATAAAAAATGTTAAAATGTAACTTGATGTACAATTATACAATTTTTTCAATTAGATAAGTGTTTTTAATCAAGCAATAGAGAGTTTTAATGTCACTGAGTTATAAAATTGGTGTATTGTAATTATTCAAGTTCTTATTTTTATATTTGCAATATAAATGACACAGTTTTATTCAATCGAACACACTTCAAACAGCGAATACTTTATAAAATGGCACACAATTTTTTGAAAATTTGCAGAATATTAAAATTTATTACATTGTTTTTTATTGTCATATTTTGAAATATCATATGATATGATTTATAATTAACTAATGAAAATACAATTTTTAATTAGATAAACCCATAATAAGTCGCAATGTACAAATTGTTTGTATAATTATCAAAATTTAATCTTACTAATACAAAAATATTTGTACAAGTTGTAATGATTGTAACGACAAATAAGTATTTATATAAAACAAAATCATCTGCGACGCTATAAATTGTTTTTTAATTTTATAACCGACCTGATATTGCGTTTTATACTAAAAGCTTATTAAACTGAGTTATGAACAATATATATGTGTTTATATCAATAACTTAATCATTCCTGTGGTTTTTACTGTATGTTTTCATAAATTTATATAATACAAAATATTTTTCATTGTTAAAAGAGAATATTACTGTATAGATGAGTTACACTCTAATCAGCATAAAACTTTAAATGTTTACATTTGTTTTTTTTCTTTGTATGAAAAGTGGATTGTTTACAATTTTTTTATTAATATTTGTAGTACTAAATACTATATTAATTCAATTATCAATTAATGTAAAAATTAACAATACGATAAGAGTAAATATTATTTTTTAGTTTGTATGAAATAAACTATATCATTACTACGTTTTAAGATGTGACAGTTGAACTGTCACTATTACCTTTCAACTTTTAATATATTTAATGTTTATGCGAATTTAAAATTGCTAAACTTTTTTAATCAAATTCAAGTTTGTCAATGACAAATGTTCGTTCTTAATTAGAACCTAGATGTAATTCTCTAAACGAAGAAAAACTTTCTTTCAAACATTTTCACGAGTAACATTATAAAAGCGTTAACTATAAAACACGAACAACTTTCTCTTTAGCGTAAAACCTGAAAGGGTTAAACTTTGTTGTCATCAAAGTGAGAGAGATAGATTAGAATCATCATCAAGGGAGATAAGTATAAAAGGGTTCCGCAATACTAAAAAAGAGAAAAAAATAGAAGAAATGTTTTGGGTGAAAGTGATTGTAAAAGTTAGAAAGTTTTTAAATAAAGAAAGGGTTATCTAATAGAAGGGATAAGAAAATACGCATTTCAATTTAGAAAATATCAAAAATTGATTTTTTTTTAGTTTTTCTAAATCTCTTGATGCGTAGTGTTCTTCCCAAACACACACGGTTGATTGGTACTTCGGTTGTGAATTTTGATTGCAAGTGAGGTTTGTCAATTACTTTATAGTACGTTGTAAAGCGGTTTTACGATCGATACTCGAAGCATCGTCTTTCTGTAATTAGCCTCATAAGTTCAAGTCATCGTACTTCCTGCATTCAATATCTGAAGGAATCCTTTATCTCAATGAGTATATCTTTTGGTGCAAAAATGCAAATTTCAAATTAAATTGAAGAGTTGGAATCTATTTTTTAGTCATTCAAATATTATATGATTTTGAAACTTCTATTTTTATATTTTTATCGTAGTTATTTAAATAGTTGGGAAAATCTACGCAATTTAAATATAAATACGAGAATTTTTTGGCTAAATTTTCAATGTTCTTTTATTACATTTGATATAATTATTAAAAAGTCTGCTTTTTTATTTTTTATTATTATTTCTACTATGGAAATGCTGTTTAATTTTCAGTACACGCATGACAAGTATATTTATTGCTTCAAAATAATTGTGTTTACATTTGAAACATGTAATTCGATTTGTATACTGGCACTGGTTCAAAGTGCAAAATGCCTACATTATAGATTTCGTGTTTCTAAGCACGCATTTTCTACATGATTGTAAACGTACACCTAAGATCGTTATAATGATTTAAACGCTCTCACGTCACGGAATACTCAAACTGACGATACTTCTCAACAGTGTATTCAAAGTATTATTAATTTTGAAAATTTTTCTTAAGATCCCTTAAATTGGTAGCAAGAATCATGAATGTCACAATGATTTATTAGTCATTATATATAATTTATTAAATTGTTTAAAAGAACATTAAAAATTCAATTTTAATGTAGAAAACAAAAGAGGTTATTATTTAACTGAAGACCAAAAAATGTTTCTGTTTTTAGCAAGATAATGTGCACAATAATAAATATCTAGATTTAAGTGTTAAAGTGAAAATTAGATTAAAATTTAGAAGTAACTTTGTACAGCTAAAGGTGTAACAATATGTAAGAATGAATATGATTGGCTTTTTCTACACAAGTTCGTGTAAAATTCACATTTTTTAGACAATAATTTGAGCTTTTATACGTAAGTTAAGTGTAAAAATATGAAGATATTTTTTACTGCGTGTGTTTGGAGAACTGCATTCGGACAGAAAAAGCACTTTTCTGCCTTATACGATAGTAATAGTATATGGTGCAAACGATTTTTTCTTAAAAGGAAGCAGGAAATGTATTATTTGACGAAAACTATTTTTCTGTTCTGATACTGCAGATATAAAAAGTAGTTTCGTTTAATATATTGCTTGCTTTAAAAGTTCACAAAAAATACTGAAATAGAGAAATAATAGATTATAATAATATTTGAAAACAAATCATATCCAAATGCTCACTATTCTACCAGATGTGAGCCAGTTGGACGTTTTCTAAAATACATTTAAATTTTCATTATTATTTCATACTGTATAATTATGAGTCTTTACATTAGTTTCAAATTAAGTAAGTAATTGAGGTTTAATTTCAAAATTTTGTTTTATGTTCAATATAAATTCAATATAAATTATTAATTATTTTGAAGTTATTAGGATATTATATTAAAATTATAAGCAAAATTATATTCTAATTTGAATGTCATTGTGTACTTAGCGCAAGAGAACAGAAAACAATTACTTCTTCGAACATAAAAGTACAAATTAATTTATTTATAGACAGAACTAAAATTTGTCTAAATTAAATTATCTAAAAGTTACTCCGGAAATAAAAAGAAAATATAATTTTTATCCGAAAACGGAATTTATGCAATGCATAAATGTAATCTGCTAATCATAAAAAAATTAATCTTGAATGAGTAGGGAATTTCTATTCTAATTCTTGCCAACATGTTTCTGAAAATAAAAATGGATCAATTAATTGCAAAACACAAACAAAAATCAGTTTCATAGAAGCTGATTATATATTATAGTAATTCTTCTTGAATGAAGCTTTACAAAGTAATGTTAATCAATTGTGTATTAGATATTTTGCAAGAGATTACCATTTGAGAAAGACTAACTTTTTATCACTCTAAAAAATTGATAGAATGAAATTGTTGTGATATGAAAATAATGAAGGATAAATTCATCAAATATTTTATCAAATTACATTGAATCTAAAATAAAATTAAACAATTAACTATCATTTAATTATTTTATTTGATTATTATTTCCTTAAATATAATAAAATATAAATCAATAATTCCATACGTATACGTAATTATATTTATCTTAAATGTATAACTTTATTGTTACTTATAATATTGCTGCAGCTACATAGATTTGTTTTTATAATTCAAGTTATTTAAAATGATATACCATAATCATTGTATCATTAACGTTTTTCAGTAAAGAACAGTTAATGTGTCTTAGTCAATTAGACTACGTGAATATATGTATGCATTTAACTCATATAATAAATTCCTATTTTAAGTAAGTCATTTATATATTTATATAATAGCTATACATTACTAAGTTTAAAATGAAAATAAAATTTATAGAAATTTGTTATATTTTCAAGGGGACCTGTGATTAGGTATTCGAAAAACAGATTGAAGCCATTACAAAATATATATATTATAAACATTTCAATATACCGATCAGTTAACCAAACTTGCCTTCATGGTACATGTTTAACAAAATTTATCGGTTTTCAAGTCATTATATGAAAAGATATGATTTTTATAATTATTAATGATTTGTTTATATGTAAAATATTTGAAGTTTTATTGATATAAACATAAAAATTTATTATATTGCTATTTCATTTTCGAGATGAATCATCATATAAAATAAAATTTTTATCAGTTAAAATAACTAATATGTGAATGTTAAATGTTGATACAACTACATACAATGGCATAATAGGTCAAATCAAAATTGTTTGAATATAATTTGATATGACGAAAAGTTATATTCAAAATCATAAATGTGCATGTGTAGAATTAAACTTATATTACTAGTCGATTGTATTTTGTAATTAAGTCTAAATATTTATGGTTAGCTAAAATTTTAGGGAATGCAATCAGAACATGTTGAATTAACTTTTAGCATTTTATCATTGTGATATTCCTAACAGAACATTCCCCTTCATCGCCATTCGCAGATTCCATTTTTAAACCTTGAATCACCGTCGAATCAATGTGGATAAAGGTGAATTCTTTTTTGCAATAACATTATTTTTGCAAATTTTAATGAAATGAAATTAATCGGCAAACTAATTTAATTTATTTTTATGTATTTGTAGACATTAAATGAATCATTTTTTCCCATTATATTATATAATTATTTATTATATATTCTCTAATTAAATATATTTTCTAATTACACTTCCAATTTACCGAAAATGGAAAATAAAAGTCAAAATGATTAATCAAGTGAAATATAACTTACTTTGTGGGACAAGTTGCAGCAATATTGTAAATGTAAATTTAGTAAAATTGTGTCCTTAAATCCGTGTTGAATAACATAAAGAGCATAAATTCTGAATGTAATTTAATAAATATTTATTTATTTTTCCATAATTTCTATAAAAAAAATTATACTTCAATATTTTCAGCATTCATACAACAATAGCAACGATTAAATTTATTTGCAGAAGAGTTTCATTTGTTATATTTTATATTTTAGTTACATTTTATATATAAATTTTGACATTTTTTTGATATATTTTTTCGAAAAAATTCAAAATTTTTATTTTATGTAGATTTCAAATAATATAAAAAATATATAAATTGTGGTAATATGGTATAAATTTAGAATATAAAATAATATTTTATATTTTTGTCTTCGGACACACAAGAATAGTTGAATATTTTCGACCATATTATTGGCCACACTTGTCTCAGTTAAATGCAAAATCCGATCATCGAACCCTTTTGCGAAACGCGAAAAAGAAGCAAAAGAAAAAAAGTTTTATTCGACAAAATGAAGAGAAAAAATAGTCAAAATGATTATGGCGCGCAAGGACGCTTCGGTAACGTGTAGCGCGATAGTGAATATGTTGATTTCGAGCGAAGATGAAAGCACCTAAAGTGGGGATAGAGAGAGAGACAGAAACAGATATTTGGTTATGAAAGAGAGAAAACGAAAATGATGACGGCGTCCAATGAACCGCTTTCTCTCTCTGTGGCCCAACCCTCGCCTAACATGGCGGTCGGTTGAAAAAGGGAGCTTAAATGAGGGTTAGGTCATACGGGTCCTTCTGGAAGCGTCACACTTAGTCGTACCAAATGGGAGGGTTGCAATCCGCCATCATTGGATGCTGCGGGTGGCAATGCATTCCGCAGAAGGAATTTCTCGCTTGCCTTACCGCGTCTCTTGTCTGCCTCACGGACATAATAAGGGTTTCCCCAACTCGAGATAAGCTGCATAAATGATGGCCGACACAATACAGTACTTAGACGCTCCGAGCAATTTCCAAACCTTTTCCTGGCGGTAAATTATTTATACGATTTCTTACAAAGTACTCGCTAAAATCGCCAAATAAACAATCGAAAGTGACTTTGATTGTTCACACGGATAGCTGGTTTGTTTGTTTGTTTTATAACTTTGAAAATGAAACAAACTCGAGTGTGTTAGATGCGAGATTTATTATTATTTAAGAAAAAAAGTGTAAGTTATAATTGTATTTCACATAACTAAATGTACTATTCAAATGCAAAAGGTGAACTTAGTGAAATAAAATTATTACATTTATTTGTAATCATAAATTAGAAAAGCAATGTAATCGAGCTTTTTATGAAGGAAAATTGCAGTAGATATCATATAAAAATTATCAAAATATTTCTAATCATTCATAAAATTAATGTTATACGTTAACGTTACTTTTAGTTGCTGCGAAATGATTATGAGAATAATTCATAATTTGCATGCAAGTAGTACATATAATAATTGACATTCAAATTCCACGAGTAACAGGTTATTTTGCACGTCTTTTGTTTGCAAAACTGATGAATTATTAAACATGTGTTCTGCTTTAAAAATGATCCTTAATGTTTAATTCATTGGAGATAAACCTTTAAAATTACATTCGATAGTCTCAAACAGGTGAACTTAGCTGCAAAATACAACTAAACAAACCAGTTTTCGTAAATTAATCATCATATTTTATGTTTCATATGGCACTTCGTGTAATTAAATGCATCTTATTATTCCAGCACAAGCGAAACCATTTAAAAATATACATTTCGTGTTTATATTATACATACCATTTTTTCTACAATTTTTCCTTTCAAAATGCAATAATAATATTTAATAATTTTTTACATGTAACGTTTATATATTTTATATAATTTGAAACATGAACTATTTACTAACTTTATATGACAACCTTGCACGTTTTTCTCACAGCAAACAGCGATTTCCATGCAATCATTAATTACGTTCATTAGTATTCGGGTGCAATGGATACTTTTGTGTTTTTTAAGAGAGAATTCTGTAATTTTAGGGACGAAGCTATTTTCAAGACATAATTACCTTTACGATCGGAGACTTGGAAATGTAATTGCACATGTTTGAATTTTGCTATTAAGTTTAAAACCTTGCAGCGCGGCGGCGTAATTGCTATTTCTTTGCCGCTTTATGTCAAGCTAATTAAGGTAACTGTGTAAACGATTAAACTGATACACGTTGTCACTCTTTCCTTGTGCAAAATGAACTCTTTTTCTCGCAAGCAGAAATTCTAGATGTAAAATGCAGATGCTATTACGATATCATCTGAAGTCGGTTCTTTTCATGTTGTTCGTTATGTTAATTATATATATGTCATAGATTGTATCGATTTTGCAATTAATCCTTCTTTAAACTAGACGAATGAAATTTAATGATAATTATAATTAATACAAGTTTTGGATGCAATAAAATGCATGTGAAAATATTTATGTTGCAAATTTTTAAATAGTCTATCACCTTATCGTAGTAAACATTGAAGTTTATTTACATAATTGAAGAATTTTTTCATTTAAATTTTTTTTTAATTATTTATTTAAATTATTTTATTAGTTAGTTGTATAATTTTAAAAAAAAACGAGTTGTATTTGCAAACAATAAATATAATAATAGAAAAAGTTAGTATTTTTATGAGTAAGCGGATAATTTAAATTGTTCGTTTTATTAGGTTTAATATGAAAAGGAAAAAGATTTCTGTATAAACATTCGTCGTTAAGCTATAATAATTTTAACATTCTTTCATGTTCGTTAATCCAGCGAACCAGCTCTTCACTGTAGCAAAATTCGAACGGAAAATATAAAACGATTAGATTATGATAATGATAAGGATTTTTTAAAAATCTTGAATATAACTGGAAACAAATTGAGCTGGAAACTAACTACTGAGTTATTTAACTGATTATATTTCAAAACTATTGCTGAGAAGTTACGTATTAATTAGCAAATTTAAAAGCTAATCTATTTTTGAAGTATTGATATAACATTGTTATGTTAATTTTTTTCCCAAAATAACATTGTTATGTTCATTAGATTAAGTGATAAAATTGAAAACGACTCATTGGCATCTTTCGACATTTTTGTTGCAAATGTAAAAAAAAAAATTATTTCTATAAATACATAATGTATATATTACAGTTTTTACAAAAAATCTATATAATATTTCGTTCAAACAATGACAAATTAAAAAATATAATAATTTTCTTATCTTTGTTTTACTTACTTGAATAGTCATTATGTATGCATTTGGCGGTTCAACATCGCTTCAGTAATCTGAAATAAAAATTGTTCTAGTTATTAGAAGAGTTAATTTTTATTATATTTACTGATGTATATATAAATTTGGAAAATATAATGAAATATGTGCATTTTATTTCCAAAATGAATAAAACTTTTAATCAAATTTAGTAACAAAGGTTGTTATCTCGATAAAGTTTTACAAAGGCTGAATTTCGATATAACACAGAAACTCAATTTAACTTTCTTTTTCGTAAGGAGATTGACTTTCTTAAAGTGGCGTTTACGAAGGCAAAAAAGTTCATCAGCTAAGCCTTTTTGTGATGAAAATTCTTGTCGTTGATAAAAGTGGCTCGATTTCCCCAAAAACCCGTACTTTTTTCTTTAATATATAAATATGTACCGACGGTTGAAAGAATTCCGCAGAATATAAAGTAATAAAATGTCAGAGAAAGTTAACTCGTTCGTTTAGGTAACCTCGATGGCTTTTAGCCATCTTTTTAAAAGAGTTAGGAGAAACTTTCGAATTTACTACGCTGTAAATAACTATCAGAAAGGGATCGTATTGCGGAAAACAAGTGACGCGAGAGTGGATTTCAAAGTCCGCGGAAAAACTATGAGAAACGAAAATGGATTGGAAATAAAGCCCAGGATAAATACAATCACGTTGGGTCCAAACATATCTCACTTCTCCAATATCTTACAGAACGTTTCAAAACTCAAGATTGTTATAAAAAAATACCGACATTTATTTCTCATTACTTAACATCGTGAAATTTCAGTGATTAAATTGAATAGAAAATAAAACTTACAATATTAACTAAACGACTAAATTAGTAAACTAATAAAACGTAATATTTATTATTGCATTCATTGCAAATGTGTGTTGAACAGAGGGTTGATTAACTTTATCACGACATTTATACTGTTTGGTTTTAGCTTAATTTACATGCTAAAAGTGGACAACTGAAAACAATGTTCAATCTGCACACAATTTGTTTAATATTGAAGAGTTGAAAATTAGCTCTGGATTCAAGAGATGGAATTTATGCATCACGATAATGTGAGATGGTTAAAATAAATTCAACTCTTTCTAACAGGGGCGTTTAATATATTTACGCACTCAGGTCATCTAAATATATCGTTGAGTTAAGAGAGCTGATTGCATTGCTCAAGTATAAGAGTTCAAAAGATGAAAGATTCATTTAGATCAATTCTGTATCATCAAAACAAGTGGGTTTTGCACAATCAAGTCTGTTTCAAAAATATTATTTCAATTACTATTAATAGTTCGGTTATTTGAACATTATTTCACAACCTTAAATATATTTTTTATCAACTACGTGATGAAAAATATGTTGTACATTTTTTTATTGGCAACGTTTACTTAAAGTGCATTTGCGAATACTTTTTTAATCAATTTCATTCATCTATTTTTGCAAAAATGAAACCATTATTTGATCTCCGAACGATTCAGATCTTCTTATGTGGATCTATAAAATATGATTGAAAGAAGAATATCTCTGTCATTATGCAATGCTGATATTTCCTGCACAGTGTTCTGAAAGCAAATAGAAACAACTTTTAAATATAACAAACGTTTACCCAGTTATCATATCATGGCTGCTTATAACAGTTCGTTATAAATAATGAAGACTTAAATAATTTAACAACTCGGTTTATAAATATAAGTTTATAATAATATTTTTAATTGTATTTATGCGCAAAAAATATTTTCAGTTTATTTATCAAAAGAATTGTTCAATAAAAAGCAACAAGTATCTTGCTTTTTATGCAAATAAGTATAACTATTCGTAATCAATGTCTATAATCTATACTGCAGATACTGTTTATCGTAACAAACGAAAGGAAGTAATGTCAGTTTGTTACAATGACAACTGACAACTGTTATCAGTCTCATGTTACTTGTTACGTTGCAAAAGGGTTGTGTACATAGGGCAGATATGGTATATATTGTATATATCCTCTATATCTTGGCTCCATCCGGCGCAATTTGGCAATTTAGTCCAGGCAAGGGAGAAACGGTCTTTCAACTCTGACAACCTAAGAATAATTTTCCGTATAAATTGGATTGTTGGGTAGTACCCGAGTTTGAGAACCCGAGCTAAAGTAGACGAGAAACGTGTCGGGAAATTGCAATCGCAAGAGAAGTTGAGCCTGGATATGCCGAAATCCCGAACGTACTACCATCTGAATTGCATCTTATGCTGCGCCATACTTTCGTAAACGAAATTCAATGTCAATATTATGAGATAGCTTGATTTCCATCACTTCAAAAATTCATCGTATATTTCTTCCAAATGTTTGAATTCTTTTTTTTTTATTATCAGTGACTTAAAACAGTAGCATAAAATGTACGACAAATTAAATTGCTCAACTAGATTGTTATCCATCAGCGATTAATAAGAAAATAATAGAAACGTTTAAAATTGATAATTATTTTATAACTTTCTTACTTATAAACGGTTAATAATTTATATTTTGCATACAAAAAAGTACAAAATACAGATGCTCTTTGAACAAATTAACACGTTTATACATTCCGCTTTATAGATAAATAGTATTAATAAAGTTTGTTTTTAAACGAATTTTGTAATATAAAATAATTATTTATAATACATTGTTACATTACATTTAATGTTTATATATCTGCCGCATATGATTGCATATCATAGAAATAATGAAATTTATTAAGTTTTCTTTTTATGCACTTCCGAACACATTAATTATTTGATCTAATGTATACGATCAAATTACATATTAATACATTTGAAAATATAATTGTACCTTACTACACTAACACAATAAATATAAATTTGAAAATTCTTAAATACATCATTAACAATTATTTTGTTTAATTTGCAAATATTGCAATTTATTACATTGTTTATAAATTGTTTATTATACGTTTCATAAATATCGTTTTTACGATATTTTAATAAAGTAAAAGTCTTCATCGAACATCGAAAAGAAGTCTGATTCCCTCATTTGTACTCAGATCTTGTTTACTCCATTGGTCAGCATTATCTATACGTCTGCGCAAGATTTCCAACATGGTGGTCGGAACACGTATTAGTATCAGAGATTCTTAATAATGTGAATAATTTATTGTGTAAGAAATGATATTATTTGTTAAGATTAAAATGCAAAGTACTTGATATCTGTTCAAATATCTTTGCTTCTTTATAAAAAAATGACAAAACCGAAAAATATTAAATATGAATTTTATTTTGCAAATATAAAATAATATTTTTATAATCTAGTACATTGATAGCAGGTAGTTGTAATATAATTAAATGTTTATAAGCAGTCTTATTTATTATTTTTATTTTAATTTTTTCAATTGTCATAATATTTAATATTTTTATCACATTTTTTTGCGAAATTGTTTATACATTTTTGATTAATTTAATAATCAATTAATTAAATGTTTTCTAAACATTCTCAAGTTCAGTATATTATGACTGAAATTTGTTCTGTTTATTGAAATCAAGAACATCCTTCGTAATTGATTTCAGTATGCATAAGAGATAAAGTTGTTATGTGCATTCTATTTTTTTGAAGATAACACATTTTTTTGAATTTGAACATGTTTTTCTTACAATTGTAAACAATTGCAATTAATTGAAAAATATAATATTGAGGAAGTCTAACTCAGATTATCGAGAACTGTAAAGCGTTAGATAAGAATTAAAAAAAAATAAAAGAGTCTTCTAACTGAAGGCAAATGAACGTGTGGTAAGACGATTTCACTGCAAGCAATCGTAAAACGATCTTACGTACGTCAAACTGTATGGAAAAAAAAAGAAAAATGATTTCCACACCGCAAACTCCAATTGAACTAAGTGGATACAGTCTCATAAACTTTTAATGTTTCTGACATCAAATTATATATATTAGCATTGCTATTTTTACTGCAAACATTTCACTATTACTTTTAAATGGTGTTTGCATATAATTATGAATTGCAAGAAAAATCACTTAATTTATTTTACTTATTTCCAATTGATTAAATTAATACTATCTATTTGATTATTAAATTAAGTATATTTGAAAATAGAGTTAATCTATTTTTTTATATTTCATAATATAAAATCAACTTTTCATTCTCATATAATATACAAGACTTTCTTTTTTTTTGTTCCAGGAATTTGCAGGCCACTAGTTCCGATATAGATCCCTTGAGCAATGAAAAATTTGCTTGGGAGTGAGAAGACAAGCGTCGAGAAAATCCGTAGAATCGTACAAAATAGATGTTGGCAATGGAAGTAACAGAGATGCTAAGAATATGAAATTTTCGTGTTTTATATGGGTAAAATGGGCCACGTGCCAAGGGAATACAAAATTGTATTGACGCACAAATAAAGAATAAAACGGCGTCTATGTGTGAATAAGCGATGGAAAATAAGTCTCGCGAAAATATGACCGTATTGGGTCTTAAGAAAATGAAGACCCGATAGTAAAGGAGTGTTACATAGGGTGCGTAGGTGTAGGGTGTAGGAGTGGCAGTAGAAGGTGTGGCAAAACGCGTTATCGTATTCACCTAAGTTAACATTCGTGATATTTAATATAATTCCTTATTGAATTTCCGAAAAAGATGCTGCGTTTGACTAATAAATTTGCAGAAAGTAGTATATATTCAGAAATGTATTTGCATATATACCCATGCATTTTCCTTAATCAATAACACATATTTTAACTTATACATTTCAACTAAATAGCCGAGAAATAAAATAAAATTACTATTTTTTATCATTAAAAAAACATGGTGCAAGTTTTTGTTCATTTGAGTGGAATTATTAATATAATTTATTGCAAAAATAGAAAAAAACGTAGATTTCTATTTTATTTTCACAGAAAATTTAAGCTCAAGATTAAATTCACTAACTCATTTTTGCAAAGAAGAATTTGGTCGCACCTGTAGTAATTTTTTGAAATATAACATACTTTGTTTAAATTGGGCTGAAAACGTAGATATAACAACTGCATACTTTACGGCAAGACAAGGCCGGACGAATTATCTTGACAGACGGTAGAAATGTAAAAGTTCTCCGGGGAATAGACGAATAAAAATGGCGGACTGCTGCAGAGTCGTGTGAAAATTGCACGGACCTGTTTGGTGCGGGGTTGAAACTCTCGTCTGGCAGGGGTGGTTGCTTCGATCCGTCTGCTACCACCACTCCTCGTTTCAGCCTCGGAATCGATCCAACCTTCAGCAAGTCGACATCCTGTCTGGACCAGTGAATAGTTACGATCTTTCCGAGCTACCCCAGAATAAGTCGATGAAGTTGATGGTAATGTCCATTCTACCAAGGTTACAGTCAGTGCAAACCGCAAATTCCTCTACAGCTACATCGTAAATTTCATTGTGCTTTATCATACGCTGAGAATTTTGAATTAAGAAATAAGTATTCAAACAAATTTAATTGAATCTTTCAATATTTATATACAAATGCATGAAATGGCAGTTTGATTGATTTTTTCAAATAGAAAAATTAAAAATAAGTGTGATTCTATATTACATTGAATAAAGCTAAAATCAAAACTATATAGCTTAAAAACAGATATACTGAAAGGTAAAGGCCAAGTACCAATAGTTTAAAAATTAAGAAACAAGACCGTTCAATAAGTAAGCCATCTAAAATTTGGACAATGGATATAGAAAAAAATGTTAATTCAACTTAAACTTTATTTCTCATGTAATAAACTGAGAAACATAAAAATATTACTAAACGTATTCTTAATATAAGGTACTGATACCGGGTCACGATATCATGGTCACGTATATTAGCTAAATTTTCTTTACTTTAACCATTTTTTCAGCAGAAAATTTTATTTTTTACGAAAAACAAAAAAAAATCATTTCGTTTTTAAATGTTTATACGTATTTTTGTACTTGGCTTTTAAGATTATCTAAATTTTTCAGTTTATATCACTTGATTTTTTTCTTTAATTTGTTTTCATTAGCTGTTCTTAAGCCTTTTAAGAATTTCTAATAAAGTTCCTGGAAGTTTCCCATAAGCTTCGCATAAACTGCCCATAAGTATTTTTGCATATGTACACCATATATATCCTATATATTTTTATAAATATATAACATTGAAAATATGTTTGTTTTTATGTCAATCACGTAAAATCGACTGAACCGATTTCAACTAAATGTTAAGAGAATTTTGCCCTAGGCCTCCAAAGAGTCGTAGACTCTTAGCTTCCCCCACCCCTTAGGGGATGTCACATATAAAAAAGAATAATTTTTTATTTATTTAATACTCCCAAGTAAAAATTTGACTAGGCATTGTCTAGTTTTTACAAGGCACTTGTAAGGTAACTGTGAGTTTAACTTGTCAAGGCAAAACTTGTGAAAAACTTGCAAGGGGATCATAAGTAAATCTAGAATAGTTAAAACTTGAATATGCCTCGTTTTGTTTTGCTCAAGTTTCACTATGCAAATACTTGTCAAGGCGAAACTTGCAAAAAGCTTGTAAGGGACTCACGAGTAAATCTAGAATAGTTAGAACTTGTATAATGTAGAGTGCAAGCACTAAAAATAGCATTGACTTCCATGTGACATCGTAGCTCAGGTGGTAGGACTACATGGCGAACTTGCGGACAATGTGAGGGCAAGGGTTCAAATCTCCATATACGGAAGAAAATAACTCATTAAAAATTACAATTTATCTGAGTAAACTTGTGACGGTAATGTGGTTTTCGTGATAATTGATAGATTTTGATTAAAATTTACCTAATTTTGGTGAATTTTTACTAAATTTATAATAATTTTTACATATATCTGATGAATTTTTACTAAGTCTCATTGTAAATATTATACGAAACTAAATTCACGCTTTGATAGTTTAAGTAACATAAGAAGGCTTTTAACGACAGTCGGGCGCATAGCCTCGAGGTTAAAGTACGACGGCTTCTTACACGCATAGAAATAGGTAAGTAAATATTACTGAGAATACAAGTAATTGTGTGACAGTGGAATTTTAAGTAAATTTTACTATTTTCATTTCGTAAAATAGAATTCAACATTTAAAAAAACTCCCTCTCTGAGTTTCGAACTCGGTATCTGCTGTTTCCTAATGAGATATCGAGATACTTTACGGTCGCGGCTAACTCGACTGACTGTCGGTAACGTTGTTTTTTTGTTAGTTAAAGTATGACAGCGTGAAATATAGGTAAGGTTAAAATTTACTGAGCAACTTAGTAAAAATTCATCAATATTTCGTAAAAATTCATCAAAATTT
>JABFPJ010000229.1:0-51854 GCA_022817425.1 Gryon sp. ZL-2020 | reverse complement strand
CTTTTGCCATGCTGTTGCCATATTTTTTCCAAGTTTGTAGATGGCAACAGCATGGCAATACCACGGCAATAGTAAGGCAGGAGCTTGGCTCGCGCTCCTGTGCCATGCTTTCATTTTTTTACGCGGGTATATATACAACAGATCATTTTAATGACAAATGAGAAAATTATGTTTCATTAGGAAAATCATTAATAACAATACGTTATATAATTTGTAAATAACTTTTGTTCTTACAATATAATTTATAAAATATATTAAATTACGGTCGCTTCAACTCTTTGAGCATTAATCAAGTAATTAATTAATTAATATTTACATAAATTAAGTAAAGTCGTGTAATCATGACATTATATCAACGTTAATTGCAGCTATTAACAAATGCAGAGAAATCTCTAATTATTATAATAAATAGCTTTCGTTAGAATTTCATTATTATTAATAAACTTTAAACTCCAGTGTAAACTCTATAACTATAACGTTTGATTTTTAAATCAATAATGTTAATAAAAAAAAGTAAATAAAAAGTAAATATAAAAAAGATATAACGTAAAATTGTTTCAGTTATTTTGATATCGCATTTTGCAACAACTTTTAACAATATATGTGTATAACATTGATTAAAATTTGGCTAATATTATAGAATTTTCTCAACGTGTTTTCTTTATAAATAACGAGATTTCGACAATTTTTACCACCTGAAAACAGTGATTTCTTAAAGAAAAATGAAGTTGTATTGGATACAAAATTCATAGATTACAAAGATTTATTACCCTCGTTAAAGCTGCATAGAAAAACATAGATATTTATAATTGAAATTTCAATTATGAACAAAAATATAATGAATCTTTATAGAATTTCAACATTTCCAAAAAATAAAATTGTGTATCGGTATGAAATTTAACGAATTATTCAATTCATGGGGATTCAAAGGTTACAGGGTATAAAAAGTTTTGTCAAAATTCTTCTATATCCTTGTGCTCGAATGTTTACTTGGTCGAGTATACAGGGTGTAACAAAAATATATGTATATATTAGTGATCTTCTGATAAGAATATTAATTATGTGCCTGAAGTTCCAAACGTTAAAAATCAACGAAAATATAAACAAAGTTCTAAGTCATATAAAAAACGCTATAACTTCGTTGCTATTAAAATGTACCTCTCCAAATTTTGTACAGAGGATTTTAAATTGACAACGGACATATAGCGTTTTTTATATAACTTAGTCTTTGTTTACATTTTCGCTGATGTTCAACGTTTGAAACTTCAGGCACATTATTAATTTCATGATTTTAAGTGATAATTTTATCCGGATGTTTTGTGTTTACACAATAAATTTTCTACTGAATATCTTAATAGAATCTGGTTTAAAACCTTCTTAGGAACTGTAGAATATCTTAATTTGTATTTTGAAATTAAGCGAATAAGAATTTTTTAAATTAAATTATAAAATCAATCAAGATATCTTATATGGACTTTCATACACCCACTGCGTATAATATTACGTAATTGTATATAATATTTATGTTTCTATATATATGATACTATGAATGATAATGAATTAATAAATACTCACATTTTCTTTATAACAAAGAAGGAATTTTAATCATAAAATTATAATTTATTCGTCTTGATCAAAACCTATTAGCACTTGTGTCACCCTTATCTATTTTATATAAAACTAACACATAAAGCTTCATTGTTTAAAGGTAGAACTACGCTGTCATTCTTACGTCGGATTTATGTGACGATGATGTTGTCAAAGTACACATATAAATTTACACATGTGTTGCAGGAATTTGCAAATGATTCTTTTGTTTGTTCAAGCTTCTAATGGTACAATTTATAATTCAGTATTATTATAACTGTTAAAGTTATTATAATATGTATGAGTGTGTTTTCACGTACTTATGCACACAACTATTTTTGACATACTACGAGTTAAAAAAACAGTTTACTGTCCTAAAATATGAATACATTAATAAAATAATTACGTCATTAATAAAAGTTACTTAGTGTTATTTCCTGCATGTTACGGAAGCATTTATAGAACATGAGAAATGTAAAATGTAGTACTCATTAAATGGATAGAATTTGTAATATTTAAAAGTATTTAGTGCCATAACAATATTTGTTGTTTTACGACAGATAATCTCGTTGTGCAAAAATATGTGATATGCAGTGTCTTAAAATTAGTGCATTAAAAATGTTTTTGTTTTTTGCATGGTAATTAATTTTTTACACATGAGGTGAAAGCATATGAGGTGAATTGAATATATACATAAATAATTATTGCAAAACATAATACTTCATTAATACCGTCATTTTGGGACATAAATGTTAACATAACTGTGACATTTGCAATATTATCCTCACTTGCTAAATTAGATGTTAACATATATATCCTCCCTGTGTTTATCATGATTTAATTCGTTATATTAATTACACGAAACGTATTACAATGTATTACGTTTATTTACTTTAAACAATGACATAGATTTATTCATGTAATAAAATCGTAAGCCCTATATTTTATTTAGAAACGTGAAGTTAATACAACAGACATTATCGAAGTGAATGTATATGAAATACTGTAAATTGTGCAGCAAATGTATATCATAATAAGCTTCTGCCGACAACTATAACTGACATGTCTATCCCTTAGCAAAGAACGTCTAAACCTCGGCGAAATAACTCGATCATGCTGGGGTTAAAGTTGTCGTTACAAATTTTGGGTATGAGTATGACATGGCATCTCACCGCAGATGAGTTCGTTGGGTCGTGGATAATGCAACCGTCGGTCGAGATAACGGAAGCTCGTACCGGAAGTAGGAGGACACGTTCAGATTTGACCGCCATGGAGGAGAAGAGGAGAAGGCAGAGGCAGCAGCAGCAGCCGCCGCCGTCAACTCTCGTGGGGGTGGCAAAGGGGCAACTACCAGCCAGTCAGTCAGGGTGATTCAGCCGCTCCGCGCGGATGTCGCGACTTATGCGCTCTTGTTGCGACATGTTGGCATACATTTGTGCTTATTCGCGGTGTATACAACAGCACGTGTTTCGTCTATGGGATACCGTAAAATGTGGACTAATTGTTGCAGAAATGCAGCACCTGTGCTAATAAGGTTCAACTGTTCCGAGCAGTGATATTTTTTATATGAAAAGGAGAAAAAAAAGTTGTTCGACAAATTGATTGTGCCGGGGATGTGTTAGAGTGATAAAACAACAGAGTTGAAAGTTGAAGATGAGGGAAAAATGTTATGTCCCATGGAAATCAATGCTGCTAGTGCAATGTGCGCCAAGGTTCCGACCTTGATCTTATTGTGCTCATTAAAGGGACACATTCCAGTATTGTGTGCGGCCCTCTCGTTGCATCCTACAACATTACTTCACATAAATAAACAAAAGACATTATAATCCTCTTTCAACGACTGATTAAATTGACCTTGTTCATTTATGGTGATGTGGATCTAACTGGTGCATTTTATGCCCCGGCAAATCCCGTGCATCGCAAAATGCGAAATCGATTCGCATCATTCAACATTCGCTGATTGTTATTTTATCCGCGTGTCCTTTCTCTTTGGGCATTTTTGTTTCCTATCAGCATTTTGAAACGCTCTCTTTATCCCTTCTCTGTTCTTTCTTTCAATTTAGTTTGCTATCTCTTTTTTGCCGTGTGGAACGGTCTGAGTGTATGTGTGTGTGCGGATATTTGTGAGTATGTGTTTTTTTCGGATCTCGGTTCTGCCGTTACCGTGCAATAGGGTATAGATTGAAACGAGCAATGTGCGAAATCCCCGATTTGTGACGTTCCGACTTGTGACCGGAAGTCAAAAAACGTAGACTGCGGATTACACTTTTCAATTGACAGCGAGATGTACACACACGTGCACGGTGATAACGGCATGTGTCGTTACCTGCGATTTGGAGAGCATACCCTCGATTTAGAGCAAGTCGGTAAGTTTTATTAAAGCGGCATTATTCGTGCTGCAATTGAGGTCGCGCACAACTTTTTCTTCTTTTTTTTTTCTTTTTACTTTTATTTCATTTTTTCCCCTTCAGTTACAGCGATTTGTTTCGTTAATTGTTTTGGCCTCATTTTCATGTTTCGTTGTTGGTTCAATGAAAACAGTCCGTCTAGTTGAGAAGTCATAATTTGCCAAACAAAATCGTTTGCATATTTTGTATTTAACGTATTTGTCATATGAATTACAAATATGAATACACAACATTTTTTACAACAAAATTATGCAATTGAAATACGATACTTTGAATAATGTTTATTTCATGGAAATAATTTTGCGTTATCATTTAATTTTGTTGTATTATCGCTGTATATTTGCTTCATCAGCCAAACAAGTCAGATGAATTTTAAATTATCCTACCATAACTTTTCGGTTAATCTTTTATTTATTTTATATTTAATTGTTCCCTGAAATGTTTATAACGAGAATAATCTTTTCTGGTTTTCGATAAATTAAATACAGATATTTTTTTAAATATTAACATGATGTAAAATTGAACTTTAATGCAAAGTATTTACGAAGCTCAGTTAAATTCAATTCTGATTCAAAACAATAATAACAGTTTATATTTTTATATGTGATATATATAATTATTATATATATATTTTTTATATAAGATATATATGTTAATCAAATATTATATTTTATTTGGATAGTTTTAAATTTCTGAATGTTTAGAATTTTTCGTAGTATAAAATGTATGTTTAAACTTTTTAATTTGTTAAACGTTTACAATTTATGATGAAACTCGTTCATGTTTGTTAAAAGCGATATATAATTCAGAAGATGTTTAAATGAAAGTCAAAAATATGCAGACAAGACATTAAGCACATAATTATTGCAAAACATTAGTTTACACAGTAGTTTCGAGCTGTTCTGAGTAGAAATTTTGCGAAAAATAATACTTTAGATTAATAAAAGTTCTATAAATTAAATTACTTTTCCATATTCAAACAATTAAGCTGAAGTGCAAAGTTGGTATGATAAGATATATATATATGTATATATTTTCATATGTTATACGCATAAGTAAAGAAAGAACAAACTAAAGCTAACGTTAAATTAATACAAACAACAAGTTTCAACAAATTGATTTAACGTTGAAATAACTGTTCCGTGTCATACAAATGATAAAAAAGGATGAACATTTAACTTGAAAGTTATTATACTTCAACTAACTATGAATTTGTTTATATGTAATTTTTATTAGGCGTTGAATTAAAGTTGATAGAATATTAAAATAAATTTCCTTAATATATCTTATATTATACCTTTAATTTTAGTTTAACATACGTTTATATGAAATTATTTTTTCAATATTGATTAATATTTCAACATGTGCGTTCTTATACACTCAAACGACATCTGTGATTTTACAGTACGTTTTCCAGTTAATATCACTTCAAAATAACACAAAAAATGTATTATTACAGTATTTTATTTGAAATGTAAATTATTTAAATTAAAAATACAGCTCTACTGTGAAATCTATTAAGAATTAAAGTATATAAAGTAAACTTACTGTAATTTTACAATGTAAAGTTTTGAGTGTAGTAGAATATTGAAAAAATATTATTTATTATTATTATTTAATAAATAATAATAATACATCATGTTTATTATTATTAATTTATTTATATTATTGACGAACCAGAACGTAAATATATTGGTGAAATTTAATGCATTTAATGCTATTGAATGTATCGTAAAAGTAAATAATACTTTTATAACAAAAAATATCGAAAAATCAAAAAGTGCATTGTATGAAACACAAAGTTTCTTCTGTCATTATATGAATTTAAAAATAACAAAAGTATTTTCATTATTATTTATTCATTTAAGTCAACAATTATCTGTCATTAAATTAATCATAAAAAGATTCTGATTGCTTCAAAATGTTTTGTTCTTAAGCTAAATATATATTATTTACATTATTTAATTTAAAAATATAATACTGTTGCTTACATTTTTCTATATTTTTATCTATTCATTGCACAACAATTATATATTTTTATAAATGTTTTATTTATTTCTTTTTTTTCTTTCTCCCTTGATTAATAATAAACTTAAATAATTTCCTCTGATTAATCGTTAATATAAGTTATAACATAATTGCGTTATAACTAACGAATTCAAAGTTCGGCAAATTTCAGTTCTTAACTCTATTTTCCACATTACTCATACGTAATAATATTTCATTTTAATTATAATTCAACGGTAACTTGCGAAACTTATTTTCAGAAGATTTTATTAATTTGCACGCCTTTTTCATAATTTTTTATGGATTATGGAAAAAATTATGCAAAATTTTTATTGTTGTGCGTAAAATCTTTAATTGTCAATTAAAATGAAATAAAAAAAATGATTTCAGCTTTAATAAGAATATTATATAAACTTATAATTCTCAATGGTCACAAAATAAATATTTTCGATATAATATTTTTTGCGTTACACTAAATCAATCAAAATTTTAATTTTCTCTTTTCTATTAATTTTTAGTCTATAAAAAGTACATCCATCCAAACTATATATAGACTACTTTTTTCGGCGTGGCAATTTATTTGTCTATGAATCAAATGATGTTTTTTTAATGATCAGTTTAATTGGCTGAGGATTATTGCTGTAATATTTCCCGCTTTGATGATATACTAGATGGGATATTTGATCTCACTTTTTATTCAACTAATTGAATTTAATATTTTATTATCAATAATTGCATTGACGTTCTTTAATGAAACCTTGAAATTCCATTTTTTCATTAATTACATTTTAGAAAATTATTCATACTGTAGCAATTTCCTTTTATTTCGAAATAAAGAGATCCACTTTCATATTGTACATAGATGCAATGAATATATAATTTGTATGTTGTTTTACATTCACATTTTTGTATAATAAAAACGTGATAAATTTAGAAATCTTACATACGATATTAAATGTACATAGACATTATAATTCGTTTCTTTCAGGAATCTTTGACTTTTGTCTTTAGTTTTTTCTCATCACTGCATATACTATACCTCGTTTACATATATTTCTCATTTTATACAAAGGTTTGCCACAGAAGAGTTATAAATTGCTCTACTAAACTCTCGTATTATGTAAATGTGCTTCATATACCCTCTTCAAATACTCAAATTCGGGCATCAGATTTTGTTATTTCAAACAATCTTTCTATATAGAAATTAACACTTAAACTTCATTATGATGGAAACTAAAGCATGATTGACTTTAGAACATTTTTTTGAACAAATCAGATTAAGCATTTAAATTCATATACAGAATAATTTATTTTTTATTATTTCATTTCTCTGTTAAATTTTCGTGATTTTTCTATGTTCGTGATTCAGTAAATTTAAAGAAGTGAATTTCAAAGAGAATACTTTCTTTTATAATTTATTTAAGTCGTATTTTTTGTCAGTGTGAGCGCGACTAATAAGTTCAAATGAGTCAGTATTTATTTATTATGTCATGTGATTTTTGAACGAAATTATGGTAGTTCTTGAAGTCTGCTATACCGAAGTTAGTATCTTTTTAAACTACAATTTTTTACAATTAATTAAATATTCTAAATTTATCATTTGATTCTTTCACCATTTTTGCGAAAATATTTAGGAAATAGGAAAAACGGTGTCGGTTACCCAGCCAAAAGTTTACATTCAAAATGAAGTTTTATTTAACCATAATATTCTCCCAGAATCAAAGGTAATTTTAGAATATTTTAATTCAATGTGTAAAAATTGTAGTTTAAAAAAGACACTAACTCCGGTATAGCAAACATTAAGAATCATCTTAAGGCACAAATGTAAAATGCAGTTTATTTATTATATGTATTTTTCTCAATGTATTTAATCATGATATTTAAAACTTTAAATCATAATATTTCAAACGAACGGTTTAATTTGTAAAAAAAAATTATAATATTTTTTTACTTCAAATAATGTTCAATTATTAATATCGATATTTGGAATCGCAGCTTTGAAAAAAAATGTAATCATGAGCCATCGCACAAAGTATCCTCCAACACACGCAACTTTTGTAAATTCGGAGAAAAAACTTTTTTCTTCACTAGCATGTCGAAAATAAAATTCTTTTCACATACATTTAAATTTATATATGTTTTTAATAAAATCATTTTTATGTGATGAAAGTTAAATTATTTTACGGTAAAATTTATGATTGCAATGAGAAAAGCTGAAATATTGAAGAATAAATTTGTTGAGTCTAATTAAATCGTTGTATACATAGTGAAGCATCATATTAATATCGCTAGCACAATTTTATTATATGAGAAACTTAATTTATAAATTGAGTTAGACGAAATAAAATGTGATTCATAAATTCCACTGCTTCAGAGAGTTTATTGTAATATCACATATTTATTTCAATTATCTTTAAAATGTTTTGTATCCGGTTGAAAAGCTAAATTGATACATTCAGGAAAGTGAACAAAAAGCGTATTGATAAAAAAGTACAAACATTAAAATCAAATATTCAGACCCTTTTCATGACATAGCCAAGCATTTATTAATGAAGTTCACTTTTAATGGATTAGTTCAATAATTCGTGTTTCAATATATAAAATAATTCAAGAAATCTATAAATGTGAATGTAATAAAATTATCCACAATTTAAGTAACAAAAACAATAATAATTAAAAAAAAAGCAAGGCAATAAACAGTTATTCAAACAATTGTTCGAAAAACACTCACAATTCTGTCGTAAAAGCGTAGCGCTGAATTACGTATCTTTTTTGTCAAAAAAGCATTGAGTAAACAACACGGGGTTAAATCGAAAAGTCAGCGCCTAATTTTTGGTATATAGTTCACGAGAAAGGCATTTTAATTCAGCAAACGGTTATGGAGATCGACGGTCGAGCAGTGCCAAAAGTGTATTGCTCAGGAGTTGATTTCGTCCGACCATAAAGCCGGCCCTTCTACTGCCAAGCAATTTAGCTAACTGCTCGCTGCTGCTGCATCGTGTCTCGGACACTCAAACTGTTAACGATAGCTTAATTGCTTTTCATCTTCAGTCTTTCCAACTAGTACTTACTTATGGAAAATGTAATGATATAATACGATCAATGATGTTTAACATAAATATTAGTAAATTGGTTCGTCAAAAGATTATAATCATCTCCATTGTAAATGATTGTGTTGCATCATTTTTTTTAATATTATACATTTATGAAATAATATGTTTATATTAAATTATTACAATAAAACATAGGAAAATGATGTATTAAAATGTATTATTAAGAAATCAGTTCAAACATTAATTAGACGTATATTGAATTTCAATGCTAAATCAATGTTAAACTGAATTCACATCAAAGAAGAATAATACTATATTATTGAATTGACTTGATATAGCATTGATTTACCGTAAATACTCAATCAAAATGTATACTAATGTGATTTAAAGTTGAAATCTTCTTGTGTTTAATTTAGTAGTTTGTTGGGCGTTAAATCAATATTTCATAATAGTCACATACAATAATTTGATATAGGCTTTAAAACTCGAATATTATAAGGATTGATTAAAAAACGTTGATTCAGTATAAAATTTAAATAATCGATGAATCAGCAATAGTACCGTTAAAGTTTGTTTAACTCTTCTGAAAATACCTTTTTTTAGAATTAAATGTTTTCAACAAAGATCAGTTAAAACTATCGTGACTTCTTAAGAACTTCTGTTAAAAATGTTTGCAGTTATTAAGCATATAATTGACTTGATTTTATTCAAAGAAATAGAAAACCAACCACGTTATATCATTTTAAAGTAAATATTAAAAGAGTAACTTTTGATATGAAAGAATTACTGAAACAGTGCATGAAAATGGATGTATATTATTATTGATTCTTATTAATGTATTTAGACCCAAAGGCAACAATTATATATCATATTAATATTTCCATTTAAATTATCAAATGATGCTTTCATTTTCATGATCTAAATGAATATAAATGAAATTTATTTTTTCCAATAATTTAGTTTTTATTTTTATTTTATCACCTAATATATACCAAATATTTTATCACCATTTTTATGGCATTTGAATGAAACACTTAGTCATAAAGCGTCTCGTATTCTCTAACCAGTAACTATTTTGTGCATATGATAGGTAGAGGATTACAAGAGTCAGTTGCAATTTGTAGAGTATTTCTGAATATGGTCGTTCGTGAAATAATACTGGGCAGTTGGTTTATCTGTTATAACGACGATATTGTAGCGTGAAATTATGCTTAATGTGAAGGACTCTGCTGTTGACGTAACACGCTATTGCCACAGGTTTTCGAAATCGGTTTTATCCCTAAGGTTTTATTTCAAATAAATAATCGCTTGTCACGAATGAATTGAATGTTTGTATCGCGGGATTCTTATCAAAGTACATCGTTTTTATTTGAAAATTAAAAACAAATTATTTTACTTTGAAAGGACAGTATAAAATAATGTGTTGACTATTTTATTAAAAGTTCTTTATAGCATTCAAAAGTAATACATAATGCAATCAAAGGTTTCAAATTGCATGTCACTAAATACAAATTGATTGACTTAGCGTGAGCGACGAAAGAATAAATGGAATATTTATGCAAAAATAACTGAAATATTTACCAAATTGTGCGATAAAAATTGGAATTCATTAAAAACACGAATTTACGAACGTCATTTTTACGCATATGTGTAAATAAACTATATTACCATGGTTAATTATCTAGGTACTTATAATTGCAAAATATTATACAAAGGTCGTGTATAAACCTAGTTTAATTTATATAATGGACTAAAAAAATATATTGGAGTATCAGTAATAATTCTACCTAGCAATGTAGGTATACTGGATATCCAAAGTGTATACAAGCATTATGGTATACCTATGATAGGAATACAATTATTTTGGAGTAAATATTCCTACAAAATGTATATGGTTTTTCAATCAAAAATATTATTATATCAATGCATTTGAGTATAGTGTCAACGTCAATCACAAATAACTTAAAACATACAGATAATAATTAAGTAACCAAATGAAAACACGAAAAATAAATTGCAAATTTTAATTAACAATAAATAAAAATAATTTGTATTAGTAGGAAATAAAAAGAATGTTTAACAAAAAATTGACAACATATAAATAAAAGAAAAAAATTTTAATACATGAATAAAAATAAATAATTTGACAGAAATGTGTGTAACCACAAAATCTATAAATAAAATAAAAATTTTTTATTAAAAAAATGTCACTTATTGTAATTAATAATCAAATAAATATTTTGTATGTATATGTGATTACTTAAATGACAAAGAAAATAATGAAAATATATATTATATAATAAAATAAAAATATACGTTTTATTTTGTGTACATAAAAATTATTTGAATTAGAATAATTATTGTTTTCTCATTTTTGTATTAATAAGTTTTTTAAATGATTATATACTTACACATTGTATGTTCATTAAAATAATTTCAATAAAATATTTAGCTGGAAAGCAAATACAGTTTACCTATTTTAGCAGTATGTATACCTTTTACAGGTATACTGTCTCAAGTTTGACAGTTATATGATAACTGATATAAATATATTAACTGATATATTTACTATGAGTATTTTGTATACTTTTTACTAGGTAAAATTTTTATTTTCTATAAGTATATTGAAATAGAAATAATCGTTTTGCTGGTAAGCTACTTATACATTTTTTTGAGTGTGCATAAGAAATTTTTGTTTAGATTTTTGGTTTAGTATAACTTTCTATGTTATATGTCGTTAAGGATATTATTAATTGCAAAAGGGGCATATCTTTATGAAATCTGTGTTTTAATTGAAGAAAAAATGCATCGAAAGAGAGAAGAAAAAGTGGAATAAATAACATAATCCTCGCATTTAAACGCGATGCTCAAATCGTCTTTCGTTTTGACCGTCCTTTTTATTCTTTTACACAGAACGGTACGCATTTTCTCGTAAAACTAAAACCTCCACAACTCGTTTCTGCATACACCCTTGAATATAAAACGAATTCATCCCTGACCTCTCTTTCATGAGTCTCTCTTGTTCTGCGACCCTACTGCCTTGCGCCGCGTGATTCACCATCATTTCTTCGTTCGCGGTAGAGCGCCAGGTGGAATGAACAAAAAAAATGTTTTCGTTATTCATGAATGTATAGATACGTGACAGTTTTGGTGATTACATATCATCACAGTGATCTTTTATTGTCTTGTGATCAATTAAAAATAAGTAAAATTAAAGCAAATCAGCGTATACACATATGAATAATATAAATTAGTATTATAAATTATCAGATTTTCATAATTTAATAAAAATAAACTTCTGAAAATTATGTTTATGTATTATATGTTTATAAACAAAAATTCGTAGCCATATTATAATATTTCTATGACTTTTTTGTCATAAAATTGTCATTTATATTGTTCAGTTATATATAACTAAATTACATGGAAAATTTAAATTTCTGAACTACATGCAATATTACACCATCCAACTTACGCAAATGATTGACTGTAATATATATTATATCATATAAAAATAGCCGGAAAATATAATAAAAAATTGTTAAATTTTTTAAATTTTTTGTTAAAAAATTTTAAATTCTAAAGATGGAAGAGATTGCGCATCTATTTAAAATTCATGAAATCATAGTATAGCATCTATACGAAGAATGCATTTTCATCGAATTTTCATTGAATATGGCATTTTTCGAATCATCATGTAACGTAAAAAACATGACTTCCACAATTGTCAACTGATATTGTAGTTTGCATTTTTATTGTCAGACAGTTTGAGCTTTGAACAGCAGAAAATGATTTGTTAATATCATTATTTTATTAACACTATTTTCATATTACTTTCATTATTCTTTTAAAGTGAGAATTAGAAATTACAGATTTATCATGTAAGGAATAATGAGTACTGCAAACTAATAATGCATTTTTTTTTGAAAAATGCAATATTGTAAAATAATGTCATTTTTCCACAAATTCGTCCTTTGCATTTTCCAGGTAATATATTACTCATAGTGGAACATTTTTCCTTTGTAACATTTTTTATCTACTTAAAACCATTACATAGTTTGTAACAACAAAGTTGGAAATTTCAATTTTGTGTTAAATATCTTGCAAATATCTATTTTCTTTTATATTTAAAAAATTTCATACTGTCATAAAAATGATTTAATTCATTTTTTGTTATCATTCATTACGTTTTTTATTTAATTAATAATTTTTCTCATATTTTAAATTAAACATTGCTTTAGAAGAAAACGCTGATCAGGTAAAATTGAACTTCGTAATATATAATACTTCATTATAATCAGCAATATCAATGAAAGTTCATATTCCCATTACTGATGTCATTATCGCAAAATTGTAAATTGAATCTGAATATATCGTCAAATAATTTCCAATCAAGTTTGAAAATGTACACGTGTTCAAATGCATGACAATTTCTCGGAATACAACGTTTATTTAAAATTAGCTAAGATCAAAATTGTAATAAAGTGTAACTTTCATATCCACATACTAATTTCACATTATATCATTCTGTTTTTGTTTAAATATTTCACACGCTGAAATATTTAGTGATGTTATTACATATGCAATTATTTATTTTTCTTTCAATATCTATGAATAATATTCATATATAATTCATATATGGAATCAGACACATTGGTATTCCTAACACCTAAGTTAAATAACTTCCACTTTTGCTTTATTTTTCCGTTTTCTTTCAACAAAATTGTCAATTCATTCAAACCAAAGTTCTCGAACGTGAGAAGCGGTTACTTTTTTCAACACCTGTTTGTTCCAAGTTCCGTCGACCAAAGCAGTGTTTTGCTCAACACTTGGTACTTTATCTGGAAAGCATCAAACAGAAGTGATAATCTGAACGTTCTGTACATTCCGTTTGAAACTGTCTTTTTATCGACGCGGCGAAGAAACTTTGCAAAGACAAAGTGTTCAAAAAACTTAAAGTTTAAAGATTTAAAGGTGGATTTTAAGAGTTTGAATCGAAATATGATGATTCTTATCGTAAAGTTTAATTTTAAGTTACATTCAACGCAAAGGATAATATCAAATAAAGAAAGAATTCACATTTGTCTGTGGATTAAATTCTTTTTAACATACTTTGAAAGTGGTTTAAAGCATCCTTGTTGAATAATATACCGATTTAATTACGTGCCTGTTTTGTTTGTTGGAATGAGGTAAAAATGTAGTGAATTGTCCAAAAAAGTATTATTACATAAAGAAACAAGTTTGAAAATCACAGTAGAACATTTGGAAAGCAAAAAGCCACAGACAGGCCTGTCAGCTATGACACTTTTTCCACTCAGACATCAACGAGAAATAATATCGTTGAGAGTGTAAGGACAGATCCGCTGGGAACGGTAATCGTCGAATATCATCGGAGCGACGGTATTTGACGTCATAAACGCACCATTACCACGACATTTATCACCACTTCTTATGAAAGCCAGAATATAAAGACAAATGGAAGCTGCAGTGCCGTTTCGATGTTCACCCAGCAAATGGCTTGGGCGTGAAAATATCCCTTTCTGACCAATGATTCGGTTCAAGATCTCACTTCCGTTACTTTAACGTTGTTCCCCATCCAATGAAACTCTAACGCTGCCAAATTTTTCGGCGAAAAAAGTGTTACAGAGATGAATCCACTTCTTTGCGCTGAGATAGATTTTTGTTGTCTCTACTGCAATACGTTATTTTTATGCATCATAAAAAAAGTTATATAATTGTGAACGTTTGAAATAAATATATGAGAAAAATGTTCATATATGACATCATAGATAACCTACATATGACTTTATGACTTCGGTTTTTATTCGGATATATATGTATATATGACATCTGAGTTATAATATAAACAATATAGATTTTTTAAATTATGATGATTAAGTGAGATACACATATATGTAAGACTTATATTGCGGAAATACACGATTAAAAAGACTAAAATGTTTATAATAATATAATAATTTTGTGTAATCATACACTGAATGTTTATTTAGGTTGAAGATTCATTTGTTGAATTTAAATAAACATTTAGTTGAATCAAGTAAAACATAATAGATGGAACAAGTAAATTCACAATTTAGTTAATTCAAACATAAAATTATATTTTAATCACTCAGATATTTAAGAGTACCAGCTAAATATTTTTTCCGTGTAATTCAGAGAAATAAGAGCATTTTCATTTGGGTCAACCAAATATTTAATTACATTAATTATAATACAACCCATATATTTATATTAATTCAATATTTCAATTAGAGTAACTGTAAACGTACAGTTCATATTACCAAATCACCCTATTGCTGTATAAAAGCAGAAAATTGCTATAATGAACATTCGGTTATTATAAAGGAATAATTCATTATCACAAAATGCAACAAACCGCTTCACTTAATATACCTAAATATTTCTCTGGGTATATTTATACCTATGAATACATATAATATTACAATTATTTATGATATGTAAGTTTAGACTCTATTTTTTATAAATGGAACTTGATGATGCAGACGAATTTAATTAAATTATAAACATAATTAATAAACGTTTAATCTAAAGAATTAGAGCGGATTAACAATTATTCTGCTGCGATTGTTTATAAGTAATGTAATGATTCAGAACAATGTTGTTTTACGTTTACGATTTTCTATTTTTAGATAAATATTAATTCATTTATTTTATATTACGTACTAGTATTTATTAAAATAATTGTGAATATTTTTTTAATATACTATATTATTATCTTAAATTGTTATCAACTCATACTAAGATATACTGTTGTGTGCGCATGTGCAGTTTAATGACTTTATCTTTCGCTTAAGGTAATTTTAAGATATGCTTAGACGAATGGCTTAGAAGGACACTGTCCGCCTTATCGCATGTAATTCAGCAATTTATGTACTTATGGAAAAAACTGTAATATGCACATACATAAAACGCTACTCCGCATAAGTTTATTCAGAAGTTCCTTGCACTCGTCAATAATTTCGACTTACACATACTAGTGCTCTTTATACATAGAATATAATCTATAAAATTGTTTACTAATTTTTTAATATAAAATATACAATAGTTAATAAAATAAAATATATTTTTACTGTTATATATTGGAAGGATAAATTTTGAATTAAACATAAAATCGTAAGTTTTGCGATGCAATTTTTTTTTATTACAATTCAACTTGAAAGCATAAAATTCAATAAAAAGCAGTGATGTTTAAGTGAATTATTATGAATTGATAGACGAAAAATCTATTGCAGATTAAATTTTCGTATGAACGATTATTCTTAACGACTATTTGAATATTCGCAATTTGAGCGATGCAATTTTTTATCAATATTCAAATATTCTTGGGCACCCTGCAATCCTAATTATTTAAAATCGTTTATATACACATATATTCCGTTTACTTGTAATGAAAAGTATGGAATATTAATGTATAGGTAAAATAAAATGTATATAAAATCTATTTTTAGACTAAAATATGTCACTCATGATGCATATATGTAATTCATACACCATACATATTATTGATTTATCCATACATTTAAGTGACACGAAACGTTAAGTTTACTGTCTTTCTTTAATGAATTTGATGAAACAGAAATGGACTATAGTTCATAATAAAATCAAATGCACCGCAAAATTTAAATATATTATTTAATAGTAACAAATCAAGCAAATAATGTGTTAAATCACTATTGTGAGGATTATGTTAACGACGTTCTTCGTTGTTGTTAAAACATAGCCGGTACGTGATTATGGTAAAATGGTTCTGCTGTGTGGAATGATTTGTTTGTTATAATCCTCGCGTATTTCTCGGTTGTTAGCCGTTCATCGTCTTACCAGTATGTTCTTATCTTTGTTCATCTCCTATTCCTTTCTATAGAACGAGCGGAATCCGGCCAAGACATCGAAGTTCTGCCCATTTGGCATTCGAATTCTCGATCGATCATTTCCGGGACGAGAAGGTTGGTCGGAACGTAATTTCTATGCTACCAGCGAATTACAGATATTGCTGCAATCCTGCACTCATTTTTATTCGGTTTTTATAATGAAAATCAGAATTATTACTCGCGTTGATTCTTACGAAAAAGGGATATTTTTTTTCTTCTTTTTTTCTATAAACGTCGCAACTCATTTGGTATATAAAAAATATGTCAAAGACAATTAAACATTATCATTATGATTATAATTTATAACGTTCTTACGGTTGGCTTAAATAATGAAGAATTAAAATGAAAATGCTTTTTTTTAAAGAAAATTTTTTTTCCTACATATCATTAAAACATTAATTTATTTTCATTGAGAACTCACACTATAAAAAGAAATGTTTTATTTTAAAACACTTAGACGTTTTATCCAATGTTAAAAAGATAGGTTAAAACTTAAAACACTTCCAAATATTTTAAAACCTCCTACAAAAAAGTTTAAATTAAAACATTTGTTTTTGCTGTGCAGTGGTGAGTTATTTTGATTATATTCCAAATCAAGTATGTATTACCGATATAATGATGGTAAATCAATATTCATTATAGCATTTGAACTCACTTCTATTTGAAGCCTCTATTAATATTAACATTTATTTCGTTGCCTTGACTGTGTTACTTTATATTGATAATTAATTTGTGTCGGTTACCTTTTACATAATTATTGAATAGTTAAACGTAATTGCAAGTACATATTAAAATTAGATAACAATTGATCACTTCCGTAACATGATTACCATAAAAAACTAATGAAATGAATGAAACTTATTTTAATTGTAAACAGTGTAATCGGATACCAGGAAATCAATAATAAACCAACAATTCATCAATTAAATAACGTTGATGTTAATTGAATATTACTATAAATGCTGTGCTTGACTCTTGCTTAAATATTCTCTGTGTGACTATTTAGTATTCAGTTGAATAAGCAAGCTTTAACATAATTGTTAGTAATTTACTTCTACATATTATTCAAACTCTCATCCATCTATATAAATGTCATAAAAGATAAAAAGATTCCAAACAAAACTACTAATTTGTGGTGAATTGCAAACTCCTCAATTGAAAAGTCTATGAATTCAAATTATATCCGTAGTAGAACTTAAAATCGGGTTGAATTGTGGATCATAAAAATGACGTCAAATTAGGAAACCATGTTGGGCCCTGATCGGGACCCGATGTGGTTTCTTTAATAAAAAAATGAATGAAAAAAAAATAGTTGTAGAATTTGAACTGGTGTTCTTCAGTTTTTCAAGTATATGACTTAGCCATTGGACTATCGAAACTCTTAGAAATGGTAGCTAAGTATCGCTACTTACCTATAACTTTGATTATGTATGGTCAACATGTGGCTATGGTATGGTTACCAGGTTAGGGCCCGATAAGATAACCCATACGTTAACCATAATCCCATTATATGGAATTTCCGACTTGGCCCTTGGAATTCCCGACTTGGCCCTTTCCGATCCTTGGCCCTTACAGGGCCGCCATTTTTCAAACGAATTAAATAACGTCTCACGAAATAATATTCTGGCCGCAATTGGGCCCCGATCAGCCCACCATTAATCTGGTTTCAATCGGGAAAACTACATCAGGGCTACATCTGAAACATGGCATGCCGATTCCAATTCTACTAGGAATGTTTAATACTTGCGATTAATTCAAAATTGAGTGATCTCTTTGAATGATTATGTTGTCTCTAAATTATTTAGTCCTCGAAATATCAAAGTGATGAACAGCGCCATTTCAACTTTAACTTATATCTAAAAGCGTTGGTTCAATTATGATATAATACTTAATTGCAAAGCGAAACCATCTATTCGCAAAATTAAATGTTGAAGCCCGAAATTATCAAGAGATAATTTGGAAACGGAGGGTCGCTTTAATCACGAGTGTGAGAACATTATTAAAGTTTCACGCGTTATAAACAATCTCATTTGTTAATTGCGTGTTGTTGGACACTAATCGATATGGAAGGGTTGAACTGAAATGACATTAATTTTATTCAATGTTCATATACAAACACGTACAAAGAAATCAAAAGGATTTATATTTCAATTACGAATTATATAATGTAAGTGAAATATGTTAGACTTTTACATGTTATTAAGTAAACTATATCATATTTGGAAATGGAGTTTTGATAGAATTGCAATTTAAAATGTAGTATAAAAGTAATGTAGTGCAAAAGTTTCTTGTTTATAAAGACATTAAATGGAAAAAGGTACACCGGATAATAAACATTTGACTTCACTGAATGCAGAATACGTTTATTTATCCTAAAATATGCGATTTATAATTTAGTAGACGTGATGTGATATAAACTAAAATAAACATCCATAGTTGGCATAGTTGCGTCGATATACTACGCCTCGCCGAATGCCAAGGTGGTGTTATGTTCCCGCTCGTTGCACAGTGATTCTTGCCAAAAGATGTGGCGTATTTGCATAAGAGGTTGCGCGTAAGAAAATAAGCACCCAAGCAAAAAGTCAAGTAAATCTAAAGCCACGTCACGTAAAAACATTTCAAACCCGTTTCGCTTCAATTCAATTAATATTATGTTCACAGTAAAGAGAGCAGGAATTTCAGTCCGAATAACGAGGGAATTTCGATATACAAAAAGTCGAAAAAACGTTTCTTTATTCTTCTAAAGGAAATTCCTCTTGAAAAACTTTTGTAAATAGTTCGATTAGTAAAATTGCAAATTTGAATTTCAAAGCTAAGATTCATTTCAACAACATTGATGCATTACGAATTACTGAATAATAGTTACTAGAGTTAATATAAATATCTGTAATTATGAATACTAAACAAAATGCATTTTGGTTTCAAAATACAATAAAAATATAGCAAAACTTTTTGGGTGTAATTTTTAAAACATTTCTGTATGTTTAATTGAGCAATTTTGCACTACAAGATACTTTATTGTTTTAGATGAAAAAGCAGTGTATTCTGAAATGAAGCACTTGCAGTAGTCGCTTTTTAGAATGATGCTTTTTATATAAATTTTTTTCGGTCAATCAAAAATGCTTTAGTGTGAAATAAAAAAAAAGAGCAGAGGCATATATATATATTACTATCAATAAAACAACTCTTGTCACTTTAATGTTTCACCAATAGGTTGGCAGTATTAAATTGCCACTAATAAATTGAGTTTCTTATTAAAAACTTTATGAAAGAAGCAATTTTTCTAATGACCAATACGAGTGAACTTGAAACACAAAACTATAATCAAAACTATTGTATACTACGAGTTTCATTTTTTGTTGATTCAATAAATCTTTTTAAACGAATCATCATTGCTAGGGGACAAATAAATAAAATACAAAGAAACAACAGTAAAATAGAAAGAAGACATTCCACAAGAAATAAGTATTAAGTTTATACCGCAGTCCCACGGAGGACAGTATCTCTTAAACTTCCGGCGACATGAGATGTTTCTTCCACCATCTTTACTCGGAAGAAGCAACGTTGTTGCGGACGATGTCATGTAGCAACGAAGCGTCAAATTACTCTTCATGTATATCGCAAGATCCGAGCGGTGAACTCGTATTAAATGCAATTGCAAATTATGAATAGATTTGCTTTTCTTTAATACACCTTTTGTGTATACTGAAATCATTGATAGATAGTAAGATGTAGCAAAAATTTTCTTATTTATTTGTAATTTAAAATGTCTTTTAACAAAGTGTTTAACACTATAAACAAACCCACAGTTAAATTTTTTATTAAATCAACAACTGAAATTATATTTTGTTTATACATATTTTTTTGGTTTCATTTTTAGGACTTAAACTTTAATGTTTTCTATAATTAAATATAAAATTTTTTGTGCCATAAATTCGTTTCAAATCTGCCCATATATAGACGAAAATATATTACTCAAAATATATTTGGAATATACAATTTTTTGCCAGTTTACGTATACAAAATATATATTCAATATATTTTTTACATATTTTTTATATATTTTAGAAAATATATAAAAAATATATACCAGTTATACAATTTCTTGTCGCAAATTTTTTTAAGAAAAATATATATTTTATATATGTTTTGAAAATATATTGTCGATCGTGTGGGTGTAGTAATGATCAGTGTTTTTTTTATAAATTGCCCTTGTTATTTTATGATAAAATAAAAAAATCTAAGACTAGAAAGAAACTATTCACGTATGAGGTGATAAAAATAAAGCATAAAAGTGTTTACCAATCAATCATTTCATTCTTTAGGAAGATTTTATAAATGATTAGACTTCATAAATTGTGAATAACATAAAGTTTTATTTTTGTAGGATTGAATAAACACTCTTCAAAATGATTTTTTTTGAACTAGAACTTTTTTTGTCTTTTTTGTCTAAAATGTTTTGTCTTATGTCAAAATGAAATTTGTTTTATTATTTAGTCAAAACTAAAAATTCCTTTCGCCCAAAAGTTTTTCTTTACAACCAAATAAAATGGTTAAAAGTGAACAATTTAATTAACTGTTTTATATCATATATTATTTATATCATATCAGTTCTATATCATAAAGTATTATTTTATATAAAAAAAAACATTCGACAATTTTTATATCGTATAATTGTCAAACAAAATGTGAAATTGTTTTCATTTCCACTTAATTCTACATTTCAATAAAATCAAAGTAATTATTTGAATATTTAATATTAAGTATTAATTACTAGCTGAAGCCCCGGCTTCGCCCGGGCAAACCCTGTATTATACTGTATATGGACCATATATGAACTATATATGGACTGTATATGGAATAATATGAATAGGATTCATATTCCTTATAGATTCATTTTTATATATATTAGTTAGATTGATATGCATATGTAATTTAATTAAATAATTATCATAATTATAGTGTTACAGATTTTATTTTTTATTAAACATTTCAAACATATTCATTTCCATATTATTTTTTAAATGCAGGCTTTTATTTTTGTCTTTAATGGTTTTGACGTATATTTTGATTTGATTTTTGATGTATTATTAAAAGTACTAAACTTTGATTAATAAGTCATAATCAAACACATTTTTCGACTAATGAATAAAATGAAATAATATATAAAATATATCATTTCTAGATATTAACATTTTGGATAAAATATCATAAAATATTACGAGCTATTACGTATATTTAATGGCTTGAAAAGTTAAGATAAGTGTTCATAAAATTGTTTTATTCATTTTATGTCCTATACTCTGATTTTTACTAGAAATACTTAACTACGTAATACTGATTAATAAATTTATATATTATTAATATAACATGTCATGTTCATGAAATACGTATACAATTCATATTTTGTTGAAAAACATTTTATGATTAAACTGGTGTAATCATATTACATCATTTTAATCATTAAATATACCAAAGAACAAATTGTTTACATAAAACCCATGTCAGTAACTCACAATCAAGTAAAAAATAGTTCAAAAAACTTTAAATGGTGAGTATTTCACTAAAAGCATAGCGATGTACGGGCGAAACTCGAAAAATGCATATATTTGTTCACCGACAAAGTGCGTGTATTGCCTTAGTTTTTGTAATGAGAAGCGTTGCCAAGTGTTGAGTCGTTCGAAGCGCTAACGATTGTATGCCTCCGCCGTCTCCTAATTCACTTAGTATGGTTGAGACTCTGAAGCTCGTTAAGCTAGCGTTTGTGTATAATTTGCCGATTCGCCAGACAAAACAACGTTCACTTAATTATACGAAGGTCCACAAAAATAGGAGTCTTCATTATCTCGTAAAATTTCGAGGATCTCTCTAAAACAAATAACATCGTTACAAAATATATTGCAAACATCTTTGCAATACATAATAGTATACTTTAAGTCTTGTAAAATGTGTATAATGCAAAATACTCAAGAACGTTCAGTCATAATTATAGTTAAAAATGCTCTTAATTATAGATTTAGAAATGCAAATTATGATACAAATTGTGTATTTTACTTTAATACTTTCATGCTGTTTAAATTAATACTAATGATTTGCATACATTTTCTCGAAATACTTGTATCTAAAACGTTTATACAAAATACATAAGATATTCTAGTAAAAGTATGGAGAATTTAAAAGAACAAAATGAAAATAATGTTGTGCTTGGCTAAAAACATTCTACCGTGTCTTTTAAAACTATTATTCGGTTAATTTCTTACTTGGGATACTTTTTAAAATGGATGCATTTTCCATTCTTTTGGATAGTTTTCAATTAAAGCGTTCGAAAAGTACTAAACTGAAATTGAATATTTTTTGCCGTTAATAATGCAAAAAAAGTTTACTCAATAAATTGTTCGAGTGCAAACCTCTTAAGAACGAATGATTAACGCATAAAATAGACGTTACTTTATTGATAGAAGTTACGAAGTTATGAATCAGGTAGATACGTAGTCGGGCTTCGCGAACGTGCTCTGGATTTCGAGATGCCTTTTAGCGCGAAGTCGATTCTTCGAAACTAAATTACTATGACGTAGACGAATTATGTGGCTACGTATTCTACATTACATTACATTACATTTAGCTTAATAACATAATTTAACCCATAATGTCATATGTTTCATACAAATAAAATAATATCAAATAATGATTTATAAAAAAACATTATCATGCACTTTCAATCAGTGATAATAAATTCAATAAGTCAAACTGAATAAAAATTGTACGTATTTTTATTGTAGCGGTTGTCTATGTATTTACGAATATTCTACAATAATTTGTAACCATGTGACGTCATTGGAATTTCAAGTTGCGATTGACAGAGCAAATCGATGAAAGTGATTTTTAAATTTATCAGACGTGCATATCTCGTGATTCTGACACCCGACCATCGTTACTCAACACGTCATCTCCAACAGAATGAAGTTTTCGGAAGTTTGTAGCGTGACATTACCGAGTAGTTCATGCCAGTTTTTCGTTACGAAAATCTTGCTGATATCTGAATTCTCTGTATTACAAGTTATGTTGAAATTGAATTTTCTTTTATTATTATGAATTAGTAAAAGTATGTCGTTTACATCAATTAAACTTATTACTTAGTCTTGAAATTACGAAATCAATTGCAAATTTATGCAAATTAAATTCCATGTCAAAATTAGTGTGAATTAGGAAGTAATGAAATGTATTATATATATTTTCCTCGTGCAAAATCAATATTATTCCTCGTAAAAATGTATTAATTTATTTGTACATGCAGAGTAGAATTAATATAGAAATTTATGTTTAAAATGGAAAAATTACTGAACTTTCAGTAATACAGGGAGAGATGCAAAATTTCGCGAAAAATTACTAAACTTTTAATGAAATATTATTGAATATTGATGAAAAATTCGTGAAAACGCAATAATTTTTAATGAAAAGTTCGGTAATTTTTCCCGAAATTTCGCATCTGTCCATGTATTACTGAAAGTTTAGTAAATTTTCAACTTTAAACATAAATTTTTATATTAATTCGGCTCTGCGTGTATTATACATTCAGTTTTGTTTAAATATTCTAGAAATAAAACTAAATTGCAATTATGCATGTAGAGAAAAATGTAAATCTAGATAATTTGCAAAGTTTTATTCGCTTATTTGGGATGAACTTCAAAAAAAAGTTACTCTTTTGTAGGAAAAAGAAAGTCGACAAATTTCGGAAGTTACGTTATCGTAGTGATGTGATAGACGACGAATGAAAATGTTTTTTTGCTGCGTAGAATAAGCTCTGACCGTGATGGAATGCTTGTTAGAGAAAAATAATTAACAAACGAAAGGCTGCCAAGTAATTGTAGAGTTTATTACCGTAGTAATTTGCCGGTTTGTACGGATGCAATTGCGTTATTTTTCATTAAGCAGCATAGACGGAAGCAAAGATTGAAATTAAATTTGTATGCTTTCATTATTTTTCTATTTTCTCTGAACTTAAGACATTATTTTTTTGATTTTTTTTTTTTTTTTTTTTTTGAATAACTAATCAATTTACAAATACAGATTCCGTGTTTGCAGATAAACATTTCTTCATATTGATGATCACTGTAGAATGAAATCATAACGGGTGATAAACTTACGAAATTGACTATTTCTTACGAAATTGCGTCATATATAAACGTTACTTGAACTTACTATAGTAACTTATCCGCCAAAATGAAAAAAAAAATTTCATTTCATTGTTTTGGAAATGTATGAGAGAAAATTTAGTCGAAAGAAAAAGATTACATTTGTTAAAATTTCATTAAAGATAAAATATAATTTTTTAAACTTCAGCTGATCAAAATATTAAAAATGCATGAAAAAATTGGAATATTTATGAAAAGGCGAGCTTTAACTCTTCAAAAAGTCAGAGACGAAGGAATAAAAATATTTTCCTTTTATTATTAAATTTTGCATTATTCTTGTTGAAAGAGCATAATTTTTCACATTATACTCATTTCTTTTGGAGAAATTAATGATTAACTTAGAGAACATAGGGAAATAATAATAGTATGCGCAAGTGTTATTGCATAACTTTAACATCTATGATAGTTAAAACAACTTTATCACTTTGTTGGGCACATAAATTAGGAAAACAGTGTTTCGCCTTACCACGCGTAACTACAATAAATAAGTCATTTTTGAGATAACATCTAAAATTATATTATATATTTCGGTAAGATTGTTATTGTTCTCGAAAATGTCGATTTTCGGAATCTGCATTACCGAAAGTACTTTGTTCATTGTTAAATCCTATTTTGCTAACGTTTATGTTTGTTACTATAAGCTTGTTGGTTACATACAACCTTGCTGCTTTATTGACACAAAAAACAAATGTAACTTTTTGTACGAGAATACTAACAATATAGGAATTGGAAATATTTATCTTGCGAAATGACTTTAAAATTAGAAAGGAAAATAAACTTTATCAACTGGGAAACCAGTTTTTCACTAGCAGGCAAATCTAGTGACGCTAATATAACGAAAAGTAAACTTTATTTCCTTGCAAACACAAAGTTGTGTTATAGCGGATTGAAGAGTGAACTTATTCTTTAAAAAAAAAAAAATAAAATAAAAAAAAAAATAAAAACGAATAAAGATATAGACTGTTTTTCTTATTTAGAGAGTGAAAGTTTCTTTACTGGAAAATAATGACAATACAAGTTAACCTTTTATTGTATATTTGTATCACGAAAGCAGAACTTTTAATTTAAAATACAAATGTATATACACAGTTATGGCTGATTTTGTCATTATTAAAACGAATCAGTCTTTTGCTTATTTTATGGGGGAAAAAAAACAAATATTTAATTTTATTTTACTTTTGTTCACTATTATTTGAATGAAACGTATTGTGGATTTTTTTTCCAATTCCGGAATTTAGTTTTTCCAGGTTTGATTAAACTTTTCGTTTCCATTTATATGCAACCATGTCTTATATGAGCGATGCTATTTTCAATTTCTCAAGGCAGCGTCGCTTGTGCAAAATTATACGTCTAAATTACCATCACATCATATTGCACTGGTAAAGCAATGTTGCTCGTAACCTGCTTATTGAAGGTAAATTTAATAAAGGTCCAACGCCATCAAGCAGTTCTTCGTTAAGAGATACGACGACGTAATCGCAAACGTAAACTCCGCATAGACGGAGAAGAAAACCTTTTTTTATATTTGTGGTTTTTTCTTAATGAAATTGAAATCTACATTGCGCCAGATCTGATTTTGCTTTCTCAGAAAAGATTTTCCTTTTGTGAATATTAGCTGAACAATTCTTCGATTGAAACAATTGGATTTGAATTTTCCGTGTTTAATTTAGGAAATGACTTTTTGTTGATTAAATTCTATTTTATGCACTAATAATCTAATAAATTTTATTAATTATTGATAAAATCATTTATTCTACGTAGATAAAACAATTATTATTTTGATATGAGTTGAATTCAAATTAAAATCCAAATTATATTAACCAAAAAATTGTGTATTCTTATAAGTATTTCTCTATATAATACACTAATATGTTCGCATCATTCTAAATCAAAATTATGTTGTTTGTAGAAGCGCACAGAGCACTGGAATTATTGGAGGATTACCACGCCAAGTTAACGAAACCTCAAGACAAACAACTGAGATTGGCTATTGAACGAGTCATTAGGATCTTCAAGAGCAGACTTTTCCAGGCATTGCTAGGTAAGTTTTACTTGCTTGTATAATATAAATCAAAAATATTTGTTTAAATAAGCGGTCTTAACGAGATATTGAAACATATGTCAATATAATTTTTTCTTTAATTTCCTAATATCATCAAAATAATTTAAAAGATTATATATTCACAAAAATCATTATATATAGTACACTTATCGAAGTGCAGCACTTTTTACTAAAATTGAAAATGATAAATAATTAAAAATAATTAACTAATAAAATTTAAAGTAGATTAAACATATCTAATAGTAGAAGATAAATAATTAAAAATGTCTATTAATAATCTTTCACCTCGAGTAGTACTATATGATAGTAATATTCATATATGTACTTACCGTACATATATGAAAATTACTATCATATAACCAGATAAGGCAGGAATTTAATGCTCGCTCCTTTTATTATTATCTCAATTAAGTTAAGTCCGATTTTGGGATTCGCGAGATATTCGGTTTACCGACTTAATTTACCTCGAGCTGGACACTGGGCGTACATAACGATTTCACGTTCAATACGTGCCAATATGTCGTGTAATCTTGAAGGCATTGTACCTGACTAGAGCAGGATTAGGATTCGCTTGGCTTATCGTTCCATAACATCAATATTTTGAAATACATGTCAACAGTGTTTCAGATTTGTAAATATAATGTGATATTTTGATCTTAATGAAAATCTGTTAACGTAATTTTTATCGAAATATGATTTTTTATAATATTTCCATTTCAGAATCGTATCATTTATTATTATTAAGGTAACCTTTTTTGTTAAATGCAATGTGGCTTTTTTTCTCATGTAAATTTAAATTAAAAATGCTTCAAAATCTGAACGATCAAATAAATGCAAATGCTGCTACAAGATGCTTCTAACTGAACGGACTAAAGTATTACTTTCATTTTGCATTCTGTCGAGTGAAATGTATACACGAGTCATGACAAAATTAAAACTTCAAAGTAATTGTAATGCAGATTAATAATGCAGATTAATGATGCTGATTAACATTGTTGCTTATGGTTAATGCCGTTCAGTAACAAGACTTAGAGTTGGCATTTGGAAGAGTATTTGGAACTTCAAGATTGTTTCTAAGAATTGCTTGCGAGGTCTCGAGAATATCATAGGAATGAACATATTATTATCTCAAAGTTATGCTGGAAATTTTGCATGTAGTACAGAAATCAACCAGCTTTAGATTGGAGTGGTCTTTGACCCACTTAGTAGCATTGTGGTTTCATACGCTTTCTGATAGATCAACTACTGCCTAAAACTACTGTTGTATTGTGCAAAACTGCTATCGAACTTTGACAATTATAGACCGAACTGCTGTGGCTAAGTTGGGTAAATGTTTTTCGACAAAATGTTGCTGCCTTTGTTTGCCATTATTAATAATGTATTATTAACGCAAACAAAAGCAGCAATTGTATGTAGATTACTTAAAACTGTGAAAAGCCTATTAATAATATAAATTTTTAAGTTTATAATGTTTGGAAACATTAAATATTAAAATTTAATAGCACGAAATATAGTATATGTTATATGTGTATATGTATATATACCATTTATATCACATTCAAATTATATATACAGAATTTTGCTAGGAATTCTCATGAACTAGAAAATAGAAGTCAAATGAAGATTGATCGTCGTTTAGAAAACAGAAGGCGCTTATAAATTTCGTATAATAGGATGAAATGTTTCTGAATTTTGCCAAGAATTCACAATAAAAATTGCAGTTAAAAATTTGCGGTCACTTGGAAATTTAGTTCACAAAAATACAAGAAGTGTGACCAAATCGATCACACTTTCTGTACGTACTGCAGTTATTCGGTTTCGCCAATCAATTTTACTTTTCTTTTTTTTGTAGAATGACTATTAATTGATAGAACTAAATTGCTCTTATTGGATGAGTGAATGCATTGATGTTTGAAAATATGAAGTCGAATGTATTTTTCAAAATTATAAAACTTGCATTGCAATTTTTGTTTTGATGGACTTTAATTTATCATTTTTCCGTGAAGAATTTATTGTTGTCAATATTTGACATGTATTAACACTTATCACTTTTTTAAATAATGCAAAAGTAAATATGAGAAGAAAATGATTTTCATTTTGTATATTTAAATCACACAAATAAAAGTGTTATTCTGCAAAACACGAATCTTGTTAAATCGGTAGAATTGTTGGTACAAATATAAAATGAATAGAACGAAACTGATTTACAGAAAACTGAAGCATAACTGAGGAAGAATAACTTTCTATCGGAGACGGATTTCGATTAAATATTTAGGAATGTGAAAGAAATACTGTTATGGAACATTTGTCGGTTTTTAAAGCAACATCTAAAAAGCTTCTTTAAAATTATTGAAAACAAATTTTAACAACTGAATAACAAGAATTCTTCAACTTACGTAAATTAACCCAATTTATAGTGCCCCAATTTATAAATTAGAGATTGAAATTCCTCTATTCAAACAAACTGATTACATTTAAAACAATAGAAAAATTTCAATTATTCTATTATATTTAAGTTGAATTTTTTCAGATTCTTTAAGTAAAACTTTTGTCTATTTTATTTGAAAATATATGGTTTTCTTGAATCAGTAATAATACATCATGAGTGGGTTTATCGTAAAAGTATTATTAATTGAAGAATGTATGTTGTTTTCGCTTCAAGTAATTTACACAAACGATGACAACGACAATTCAATATTCACATTAATTACTTATAAACCTATTTAATGACTTTGATATTAACAAAATTATTGCGACCCATTTAGTATTAACTTTGATGTTTTATTAGATTATTAAATAACGTAAATAACTACACCATGAAAAATTAATTTAAAAATACTTAAAAGTAGTAAAATCTGCGGTTATTAATACAAATATCGTCTGAATATTGAAACTAAAAGTGTTTTTTTTTGTTTTATTTAATATAGATGCAATTATTCATTTCAACTTGTTCTTATACTTGTTTCAATGTTAGAATATTTTTGTGAAAAAACTTATTTAATGAAACTAATTTGTATACTTCAAATAATACGTCAGCGAGCAAAATTTTAATTAAAAATCGTGAAAGTATTTCTCACTATTTTTAAAGTGAGGTTCACTCAAAGTTCCTGTTAAGTAGAAATTCATTTTTGAAAGTAATTTTATTTATTTAATAAGTTAACGATATTTTAATTTATAAAGTTTGATATTATAATGAACGAGTTTCCTTTCTAACGTCCTGACATCCAAAATATTTGCATTTTTCATTTATCTTTATGATTTTTGAATGTCTATGTAAACTTGATGGTACGAAATATTTAGAACTTTGCTGCAATCTTGTTATTTGACATTAAATATTGCGAACCATAAATTAATCTCGAAGTTACAAACTTAAAATCTGATTCTTGTGATTCCATTTTTGCAAGTAAAATTCATGTAAAATAATTCACCGCTCATAATATCTTTCAAACAAAAAACATTAAAACATGCACACAATAAATTATTGTATAAATTTGAATAACACAATTTTTGTGTAATGAACAAATTAATTCTAGTAAAGTTAACAAATGGCTGGCAAATCAGCTATATCGAAGCGTCGAAATGTCGTTGCAGTCTTATTTCAGAATATATTTTATAAGGTTTTCCTCAAGAATTCATATTTCATGAATACGTTTGAACAGGAACAACTGCGGCATAAAAAATGCATCTGCTATTGTCGATGTGCTTTTCACCTCTTACGATTCTTTTTCCGTTTCTGTCTTTGTCTATATTGTCGGTAAAAAATCTTCTCTTCTAGTTCGACTTATAATGCTCAAATTACAGCAATACTTGTTAACAGGTGCCCGAGGGCGGTGCTCTATTTTAGACTTGCACATGCATTACGTAAATGAGGCATAAATTGTGATACTCAATGCAGATTATTAAACAAGTAAATCACTTAACCCGCCATCGACGTACATTTACATGCTTGCAAAATAGATAGACCGACTAATTTCATGCGTCAATTTTAAATACCGACTCATTGCTTTGCATACCACTTAGAATTATTCAAAAATTTAAACTGAGTATTGATATGTTCTATTACAAGCCTGTCTCTATTTAAAAAAGCTAAGGTTAAATGAAATATAATGTTTAATTTAAAACAAAAGTGAATATATTGAAAGTAGAGGTAAAAGTATATTTATTATCATATTTTTTAGAATAATATTCTTACAAAATAATTTGTATAATTTTTTAAGATTTTAATATGTAAATGTTATTAAATGAGATATATTTGAGAATTTGTTTGGATATGTAGAATAGTTTCCTTGAGATGTTTTAGTTTCGCAAAAGGTTTATATGTTGCTCATTAGCACATCCGTCTTTAACTTTAATATTCGTCTTATTTCCACTTCTGTGTTTCTTCGAATATTGCTTGCCATCGACCTTAATCTTTGTGGCAGTCAGTCAGCATACTTTTATCAGCGACACTTTTCGTCATGTAAAGCTTTAGCTTGCAAGAATGACAAAAGAGTTAGCACACAGAAGATGATGAACGTAAGTTTGCAACGATGAAAAGATTGGAATGCATGCAAAAATCTTGCTTGGCGCTTCAATAGAAAAAGAATAAATTAGTTCGGTTGACATTTACTTTCCTTGATTAAAAGCTGTAACCCAATCTGTACCTCGATCAATGGATTTATTTAGGCTGGAGTGAAGAATGGTTTAGGACGCTTTTATTTCTTTACTCCAGATAATCAAGAGAATTTTCTGTCAAAGTGAAATGTATATATATATATATATATATATACGTGATATACGTGAATGTATTTGTAAATTGTTTGGGTATATTTATTATACTTTGATACACAAGGAAAAATTATGTAACAAATACTCCACGTCTAATGATGAGGTATTATTATTAATTATTATTAATATCTTTTAATTAATGTAAAATGAAAATTCATTATATATACACTAAGAAAAATTACTTACAATAAATTACTGTTTAAACAGTAACTTGACCACAGAATACCCATTAACCGAATAAATTCTGTCAAAAACTGGAAAATTTACTTTCTGAACACAAATTTTTATTGACTTTTTCAAGAATTTTTGTGCATGAAAGGAAAATTTTTACTGTTTTTAACAGGAACTTTCATGTTAATGGGCATTCTGTGGTCAAGTTACTGTTTAAACAGTAATTTATTGTAAGTTATTTTTCTTAGTGTAAAAGGATAATCAATTAACAATTATGCAAAGTATATTCTTTTTGTTTACTTTGATATCTTTTTAAATCGTTTGCAAACCAATTTATTCATAAGTGGAAATTAGAGTAATCTTCACTTTATACTATAATTTGTAATACTTCCTATATGCATGAAAAAATTGAATCATCAAGGAGGTATTTTAAATTGATACACGAAGAACTTCAATTGCTCAAGTGTTGTAATCGACAAAATAAAAGTAAAAATTAATTGATTTAGATTAATTTTATATAATGCAGAATTAAATGGATTAGGTGATGCTGAATTACACAAAATTCCATTAGTACACTACATATAACTTTGATGACCATAATAAGTCTTTCTCTCTCATTTCCTCAATTAAGCCTTAGCAAGAAACTAAAATATAAATACTAATCAGAAGGTAATTTTGTTAAGATGATTTTATTAATTTTAAGATAATTTTAATATCTTATATTACGATAGTAATACACGTAATTCGCATTCCGTTTGACAAATAACTATATTGTGGTTGTTTAAAATGCAGTATGTTAATTGGATTAGCCACAGTGAATTAAAATAATAGCTTTCTCTAATTTCGAAATTTTGCGGAGGTCTTGTCTAATGTAGAAATAACGCAGAGCGCCGAAAATTATATAGAAAGTTGAATGGGAGGGGGAGGGGGAAGGAAAAATGAATGATTTCGTATTGTCTTTAACGAGTCAAAATAGCTGACTGAAAAGATCTGGTTGAGAACCACGATGTCATCTTTAAAGCGCCAAGAGGTCGCCGTTCAGAGTGGGGCTCTATGATTCCGCGCATAACACAACCGGTTGTCTCTTCTTTTCAATACGTGCTTTCGCGTGTGCGTACACAGCTAAAGCAAACATGAAATTTACACATTTACATAAACACACATACATTTTGCTCCGCTATGCCGATTCACATGCATAATGAGCACATATCTGTAATTGCTGGTAATCCTTGGCAAATAACATAAGGTTTTCACAAATTAATTGACGTGATTTCTAGTTCATCTTTTTTCTTCCCTCATCTTTTCAGTGTTTTTCGTATTTCATTCCTAGACATTATAACTATATCGAAGTTAGCATCTCTTTCAAGTTACTTATCTCTGACAACAAGGGGTCTAAATGATGAACGAAAAAGGAACAACAAACCCATTGATGTTAATTTAAGAAATATATGTCACAATTGAAAGTTTATCATAAACGAGATATAACATTAAAGTGACTGAGCAAATTCAAAAAATTTCCATACAAGATCTATTATTATAATTTAAATTATATTAATATAATATAATTATAATATTATAAGTTATAAATATTATAATGATAATACACGAAAATATATAAACTAAAGAGTTTTAATTTTTAACTTTTGTATTATTTCAATTTTATGTTGATAATTCTTGCAATAATAATTAAACTTCTATTGAAAAATTGTGGTATATTAATTGTACAATTTTGATGTACATAAATTAAATCGCATGAATAAAAAGTGTGTAATTTTAATAGAGTAGGAATTATATAATAGAGTGTTATATGTTAGCGGGTTATAAGCATCTAAAATAAAATAAATGACATTCGAAATAAGTGATATCACCAAATGATCATATCTCGCAAGACTTATCGCACTCATAATATGATCTACATAACACGTCATTTACACATTTCCGTACTTGAATAAATTCCGGTCATAATATTAAGATAACATAATACACATGACGTGTTGCATCTATCGAGAGAAGCACAATATACTTTGTGGTCTCGAAAATGTGATTTGCGTGTATGAAGTTTCAAGACTCTTGTAAAACAGTTTTATTACAGATTATATATATTGTAGATCATGATCACAATGTAGAAAATTTCGAATAAGCCTACATTAACTTTTATTAGATGCGTGTACTAAAGTCAGAAAGATAAATATTGGGACAATAAAATGATAATGATAGTAAAAACTATTAAAATGGAAAACGACTTGTCACTTTTAACTAGGGGTGTGCAAAGAGTAACTGACATTAAGTACAATTTCAAAGTTAAATGCAACAAATTTTAAGTTTTTATACGTAATTTCTTCAAGTTTAAGGGTTTAGTGGTTTAACCACGTATTTCAAAGACTTCAATATGTTACATTTTATAACTAAATAATTTGTTATAATATATAAACAAATTATATTTTTTGAAAATTGAGGATGCAACAAAATAATAAAAAAGATGTATTTAATGAATTATTATTATTTCGTGTTGAGAAGGAAATCAAATTGATATTGTCAATCGACAAATCAATTTATTATGTTCAGGTGTAACTTGTATAATTATGTGGGAAAATACGATTAATCAGCGTGAGTACACGTTAGATTGTTGCACACGTATCCTTTGCATTAGCTCGTGACATAATGTATGTTTGATTAAAAAGTATACTTCGAAACAGCAGAGTGATTTCAATAAAAGTACGATAAAGTAATTTTTACATCCAATTAAATCGAGCTCTATTAAATAGAAAAGGACTTATTTTGCTTCATCAAATAAAAATTATTTTTTTAATTAATTGATAAACGTTTATTTTTTTTATTTAGTACACCATTTAGTAATTATGACGTATTTTGCATCATAAAAAACTTAATATAATTAACACAAATTTGAGAAATTAAAAACAACTTTTACCACAGTGCGTTTTTTGTAGGATGCGTGGAGCCTGATTCCTAAATGTCCTAGTAATTTCTGATAAAATTGTAATAAATACTGTTCAAATAATGTGTTACATACAAAGTTGGTAGATAATAATAAAAGAATATGAAAATAAGAATTGTGGAATGCACTTTAAACAGATTAATAAAAAAAGTCCGATAAAAGAAATAAAATGATTCTTTTGATTTAATATCAGCGTCGGTAAATTGCTATTCAAATTGATTTTGGTTGGATACTTTAGTGGTATATGAATGTCATGTCAGTATAAACTCAAGATAATAAATAAGTCAGCATTTTGTGCGTATAATTAAATTCACATTGATAAATACAAGAACAGGTAAAAATATTATTCAAAATATCTGGTCAGTCGATCGTTAACGCACAACCGTTAATTTCATTGGGAACATAAAATATCTATGTATTGCTTGATCAACAGAATTGACGTCAATAATCCGCAGCACATTTTCTCGCTCGAAAATGATATTAAGATTTTGAAAAATCGATTCAATTGATTTTTAACGATTAAAAGCGTTTGGAACGTTTTGATGATGATAAAATTGTTTTTCCGAATAATTCATACCGGTCACGATAATAGGGTTTTGATTCACAACGCCCGGAACAATAATTGTAATTATTGTATCTTGATCTCGTCACGCGTCTTGACTATAGTTGCGTTCACACGCCACGCCCAGGTAGGAAGAACGCCGAGGCATATTGTGGGCTAACCCCGGTGCCGTCGAGAATTCGCTTCTTTGCAAGTACATGTGATCACTTCCGCCTTCACCTCGCATTACTAATAATAACAATACGTGCTTATAAAATCATGCATCAGAATAAAAATGATCAAATGACTCCATAAACTTGTCGCGTGACAATTCATGTTTCAATTTGATTTTATCTTGTACGTTTGTTTCACACGCCAAACAAAATAGTACATGGTAATTCATGCACATTTTTTTGTTCTTCTTTTAAGATCAAATTTGTTTTCCTTGATTTTTAGAGAATGGTCTTAATAAACTATTACTTTCTTATTAAATTTTATGATGGAAAATATATTTGACAATTATGATTTATATGAATACAAGTCAAATTTGACTATGTATAAGACAAGTTTGAAACACTTATGATAAGGTATCACAAAAAACAGAATCATTTAGATTTAAGTTGTTTTTAATTTAAGTTCGTGATCCGCAGAATATTAGATGTTATGATCTCGTTTTGACGAAGACCATCAATGCTTAAACAATTTGTAAATCAAGTACCCTCGTAAGTACATTGTTGCGTGTAGAACTACCTCGGCAACATCAAAGGAACAAGGATTTATCCTGAAATGAGTACACGATCAAGGTTATCGCACTCCTCGACCATTTAGATTCGAACTGCCATATATTCTCTATTTGGAATCATTCGCATACATAGAGGTTGATTTCTTCGTTCAAGCTCTTATATATATTGAAAGATTTTTATATCTCTCCGCCGCTTTCGATTGTCACTTAAATTTCTTCTCTGTTTTTTTTTCTTTCAAATCGTTTAAATATTTTTGCCAATATCTTTTTTATGATTAGAATCCTACGTTTTAGTTTCACACGGCCCGATGTAAAAGTTATCCCACACGCATGTTATCCCTGACGCATGGCAAACCTTTCTTCATAGCTGCACTTTTCCTTCTATTTTCTGTAGTATTTGAATATCGCACACATTATGTGAACAGTTATTCCTATTAATAAATATTCGAGTTTAAAATTGTAAAATTGAAGTAACATTTTTTGAAAGTCAATACACATTTTTCAGCTCTTCAAAATGTATTTATAACATGTTATTAACTGTATATATTATTTATTTATACGAAGTTAAGAAATTCAAAAGTAGAACTTACAAAAATATTGGAACATTTCGGTTCAATCACATAAAAATTATTTGAACAAAAATTGTATTTTTCATTTAGTGTCATATAATAAAGTACTTTAACGACCCTACAAAAGTTTTAAGATAATTTTTTATTGCTCAAGAAATTTATCTAGTAATTATTTTAATTTTAAGATATAAAAAATACACACACACAAAACAACTTTCTTTAGCTCTTGTAGATTATTAATTGTCCTTCATTTGAAAATCGTGTTACGAGAAATTGTTTGATTACACCACTTCAACATTCTTTAACATTTATAAACTCATATATCTGATTAAATCCACCGAAAATGGTGCTCCTTGTACATACGAAAGTATAATACTTGTCAATTATAAGCAAAATGTTATCTGACTATTCAAGTTATAATATATATTATATTCACCCAATTATGTTAATGCAAATATATAATTATCTGTAAATTGAATTTTGTTTAAATTTCGCAGTTCGCAGCAATTAACATATAAGAGAATCATAAATTTGACAGAAGTACGTTAATAAAACATCTTAATTATGAATTCAAATTGAGAAATCGCAATAATGATACCAGAAGTGACAACGATGTTACATATATTTAAGTCAATTATAATTAACCGTTGGAGTCTTTTAATGTTGTCATTACCAAAAGTCGAATAATTAAAGCGGTCCAATCCATTTGTTTAATTACTTTTTTCTTGTCTGTCTGTTTGCCTCTCATTCCATCTATTTCTTCTCTCAACTCTTGCATTTGTTCGTGCATCCGAATTATAGAAAATCGAGCAGCGAGATCGCGAATAAGTAAACATATACAACTTTTGAAATTGGATCCTTCGAGAGAACTGGGCCCATCGCATCGTATCAGTTACAATTTGTGTTCGCACTTAAAAGAAACATTACCCAGAGTGAGGTGAGAGAGAAGCCGTGTGTGGTCCCTTGTATGCTATGCTCGTATCTCCAATCGTTTGTTACCAATTCAATCGAGGTCCCGTCGTTCAACGCGCCTGGGAACGCCAAGAAGACGATGTCAGCGGGGCTTTTGCTCCTTCAAAACTGGGCCTTCTCGTTGCCTTAATTGCGCCATTTCCGGGATAAGAATCTCGCTCGAGGCACGCATGTTTCAGACAGCTTTTAAAGTGGCGTAACTTATGGACCGTCTTTCTTGGCATTTCAATTACATTTTTATTACAACTACAACGAGATTGGGATATTTTTGGCCGATGATCCAATTTTAACACTTTTATACTCCGCATTGACTTCTTCTTTTCTTTCTTTCTTCTTTTTTTTTCATTTCGATTGAGAGTCTTGTTTTGTAGGAATTCTTACTTCGCGTTATTTCAGTAAATATGTATGTATGAAGGAGAGATTAGTATCTGTGAAAGGTTACTTCATGTGAGAATGAAACAAATGTGCGGTCACTGCATGGTACATTTTTAGTATTGTTTTCGTTAACCTTACGATAAGATTCCGGTATTGTATATTTACTTTTGCGAGATCAAATCAGGTAGTAAGATGCATGCTACATGATTAATCCCAGAACATACGAGCATTTTATTGAAGCTGTGTACTTGGAAGTATTAAGTGCAAAGTGTTTGCATTATACCGTTACTTGTACATTTTGCATATGTAATTTCAGTGAAATCCTTGTGCAGAAAAATTATGCTTCAATTCGTGCATAATACATGGATTAATCGATAGGATGAGAAACATTAATGAGTTGACTCTTATAATCATTGTGCTATACCGTACATATAATGTTCATTTTTACGTACCAAGTCAAATCATTTTATTTGACTTGGTAAGATAAGACAGTGACTAAAATAGAACTTAAAAAGGAAACATCGATAAAAGTGTTAAAATGTAAAGTAAAGTAATGAATAATTAACAATTCAAATTTTAAACTTAAAGTGTTCTTTGCCAAGTATTTATGGGTTTGTTTAATATTGAGTAACAACATTGTTCTTAGTAAAATAAGAAAATAAAGTTAATTTATAGCTTTTCTTTTACTTTTTTACTGTTTACATTATTTATTAGACTAATTAGTATAAAATAAACAAAAAAAATCTAGTTCAATGTATTAATTACATAAACGTTGATATAGACAGGCATAAATATTAAGTTCTGTATGTTATGTTGACGGTATGATATTAGTCTGTCATAACTACACTGAAATTTGAATCCAATTAAGTAAAATTACTGTACAGAGATTCGTGCATCTAATCAAAATATGAACAATTTATGTACTGTTGCTTTCTTTATGAAAACAAACACAGTTTTTAAAATATCATTTTTTTCGTGTTAGAAATGCATATTTAAATGAATATCAATTATTTAAACCTTTGAATTCAGGACACATTTAACATTTTTCATTAAATAAAATTTAATTTAAATTTTCTTTAATACTCAACTTTGTTTTCTATTTGATATTTTATATCAAATTAAATACACTAAATAAATCAATTCTTAGACAATAAAATGATAATTCTGCTAGGATTAAATGTATTTACTAAGCAATGTGTAAACTTTATGGAACTTATCTGCAGTATAAAGTTTAATGTTCATAAGTATTATATACAGATTCAAGGTAGACAGTATAATTAATAATTGTTCTTCATAATTATAATCCAAAAGAGGTCAGCTCATTCGGCTTAAAAGAAAATTAACTTTCAATATAATATATCTCGAATTCCAATACTAAGAACATTTTAAATTTTATCCAGCTTGAAATATATAGTGGCTTTATTAATACTGGTCTATCTGTTTAAATATTTATTATCCTCTAACGTTTCATCAAATAATAAAACATATTTTAAAATTTTTACATGACGTCATTATTTAGAAAGATAGCAGTCAAGTTATAATTAATTCCGAGCACAAAAATCGAAATCGTGTTCAAAGTGGAGCAACAAGCAAATAAATCTGACAAACATATACGTAGCTGAAAAGGGTTTTACGTGAGAAAAGATTGCGATGCTCATATTACCAAATAATTCTCTTACCGGCTGTGAAATTCGATTGGAATAGTTAAATATTTTGTCTAAAAATGTTTTATAACGAACAGTCCTTTTAGTTAAATATTCTCTCGTCCAGCTCATTTACAAACGTGTTTAATCTCGTAAATACAGCCATGAATGAGACACAACACAGTGTCGACGTAGCAGTGAGCAGAGATAGCCAATCGTTTTTGATTGCTTAACCCCGAGAGAAGATGAGACAAGTGAGCGAGACAAAGACAACGACAAGTTACGAACAAGAGAGATAAAAACAGATGATAGCCGGTAACCGAAGAAGTCGAGCAAGAGATTTGTTATCGCAGTACTTCATCAAAATGACTAGGAGTGTGGCATAATAGACAATCACGCGTCTAATTTGTTGCAAAAACTATTTACGGCCTTAAAAAATAAAACAATGTCAGCGAAAATTATTTCAATCGTCTGTTATACCATTGTCAATATAATCTATTTTGAATGTTTTATGCGAAACCTTAATTAATATAGTGAAGACGGATTGCGATACTTAAATTAATCAAATGAAATATAATTCCAATTGATCATCAAGAATCTATCGATAATGAATATACATAATATGTGTGCATTATTCATTATTTCAAAAGTAAAATTTGTCTGTATTCTTTTCCAATTGATGCGTCGTTTGCTTTTCGCATGTTGAATGATAGATGATTTTCAAGAACCGTTAAGACTAATAATTGAGAATTGTCGATGATTTAGGGTAAGACAAGCAAAGATAAATTTTCCGCAAAAGACGTGTCCTATCGAATACAATATATGGCTTGTTTTCAAGATAATGTAGAATTGTGTTTTGCTTTGAAAATTAGATGCTGCATTTTCTTGCTCAGAGATGATTATTTTTTAAGCAATAAATGTTACAGAAAAGTGCAAATTTGCATTCAAGGTGAATTGAATTCGAGATCGCGAATTCAGTTAAATCAGTGTCTCAGTTAAATCTAAAATCACGAAGAAATGAGAACTGAATTGTTTGTTTCTGGAAAACGTCAATGATGACGATGGATTTTTCGAGAGTTCGGATTTTATGATTAGCAGCATCTTCACGATTCGTTTCGTACGGTTTATAATTCCGCAGATCAAACAAACAGATTGTTAACAAACTCAGTGAAATCAATATAGGTCGAAGCAAATCTCAAAAAGTAAGAAAAAGATGAAGAAACTAGTTCTAAGTTCTTTTGTCTGACGAAATTCTTACAGAAAGATTGTTTTATCACAGAAGCAAGGAACACTTTAACGGTGTATAAATTATACAACACAGCATAATTTTATTATCATCAATAATTATGCATAAATAAAAAATGAACAAATATTTCGAGTGGACTTAAATCTCCATTATAACGCACAAGACAGTGATAATTGATCAAATAGCAATTCCGAAAGATAAATATGTATCACTATTACTCGGAGAGGCTATCCGCAAAGATGAGATTAATTGCAAAATTATACCGTATAATACCACCCTTTCTCCGACGACTGTTGCGGATCATCGAAACGGGAGTTAATTTGTCTCATTTACATGCCACGTAGAAGTAGACGTGTACCGGATTATCAACCAATTTATTTGCCGCCAACAAAATGTCGTTTTTTGGGATACCGGCTTTTGCTGTCGTCGTTGTTACTGTTTCATGGTCACGATATTTTTTGTGACACATTTTGTTTTAATCAGAAATGATTTCCGAATAAAATAAATTTGTTTCAGAAAAAAATGATGATGTAGAATTAAATATTTTAGCATAGATTACTGAAATAGTCAGAGCTAAAGTATTTCAAATTAAGGTGTTTTTAGAAAATTTGAGGACCTTTGACCAGATAAAATGTTCAAATGTGTCAAAAATAAATGAGTTACATATTTTATAGATAATCACACTTCCATTAACATTATTTTATTTAAATTACATTTTTGTAATCAAATAAAATGAACAATTTCCGGAAAGTCTGTTTAAATACTTATACTACTGAAAAATATCTTTTATTTATGACAAGTTACAAACTTAGAAAAAAATGATGTTTTATATTTGTTCTTGTGGTCAGAATAGACGTACAAAGTTGTAAGTTGAGTTTTTGTCGTATATGATGAATAGTGTTTTTATTGCGTGCGGTTTCAGCCGGGGGTGCTCGCGAAATGTATTTAATAATTCCAAGACGAGAATTTTCAATAACGTTATATTGCGACAGATGAATCACAAGCTTTCACATTACAAATCTAAATGCTCGCTTTACTCTACTATTATTACACTAATTGCGTGGCAAGCAGAGTATCTTAATGGCAAAAACAACCTCATCACATCGCGCTGCTAAGGTAACGACCCTGACTTGCAGAATCTGGCGCAATCGTTGATATAACGTTACTAGATACCGTTTGTTACTACTGCACGACGATCTAAGTTTGAAAACTGTTCATAAATAATGCACCATTATGAAAATTGCCAACTTGTTCGTTGTCACTTTTTGTTTATTGTAGAATTCTTTTTTCATTTTTGCTCTTCTTTCTTTTTTTCTACAATAATAAATCTTAACGATCTGCAAAAGTTCATGTTAAATACAAAGCTTAAGTAAGTGAACTACTTTATTACTAGATTAATTGCTTTAAAAAATTTAATGGACTATTACAAAGTTACAAATATAAAAGTGAACGGACTGTTTGTCATAAAAATGAGAACTTACGATGTTATATATATGGAGACTCTACACAATAAATACATCCATTACTTTTACTGTATAATTTATCTCATCAACTTTATTTTATCAATTTTTTAAATTTATTGATATTTGCACAAAAGTAAATGAAGGAATAAAGTAATCGACCAAAGATATTCACAATTTCAATTACATTAAATGGAATACTTGTTTGAAAATGTTAAAAACAGATACTATATTTTTTTCTGATTTGTTCGATTTAATTTTCTTTTGTTATATATTCATTGTGTTGTTTTAAAATGTCATTGGTAGAATGTTTCAGCAAGAGAGTTGAAATAATGGGAGTGTTACCATGGAAATAAGTGAAGAAGTGCTAGCTACGCCCACCAACAACTTGTTGCACTCGCTCGCTACGCTAGTTTGACATATGCGTGGTTATTACAGTTTAGAGAAAATCGGCGTAATTTAGCGCTAATATTATAGTATAACAGTATTAAAGAAAAGATACCAAAACCATTTTCAAAGTAATATTTAATGTACAAGAATATTACGTTTTAACGCAAATTTGATGATTAAATGGATATTGCCTTAGTTTTGTATTAAGTGTTTCGTTTGAATATCTTATTTACTTTCATTATAATAAACAATACATTACTTTTTTGTTCCTCACGGAATGAAAATATAAAATATATAATTTTATATTTTAATATATGCTGTATTGCTGCAATTAATATATGAATTATATATTCTTTTTATATTTTTATAACAAACTCAAAATATATATTTTAAGAACAAATATATAAAAAATATACAAATTATATATAATGTATAAAAAAATATATAATTCATATATTAATTGCATTTGTGACATACATTAAATATACAATATTTTGTATATTGTAAATATAAAATTATATTTTTGTCCGCTTAGGGTTGCACAAAAAGTCAATTAACAATTTAAGTGCTAACGAATAACATGATTTGATATAATTTATCATACTTGATATATAGTCGAATACTTTTTTATTTAATATCTTCGTCTATTTAAACGATGACCTTTTTTTATACATTGCACAAATGCTTCAAACGTAAGGTGTAAAAATAATTTGAACAATTATTCGTGTGATAAATGACTTGGCCTAAATCATTATTTAGAGTAATTGTCTTTGATTTATAATCTTCGAGTTTACGTTCTTCTGTATCAGTTCTATAGAACTCTAGATGCCTCTTTTTTAATTATAAATATCTCCCTGAGAAAAAAAAGTTATAACCCATCCTTAAGTACGTACGACACAGAAACAATTATTCACTATCTGTTTGAAATAGTTATCTGCAATATGAAAGATTGATTTGAAATCATTAAAGTTGATCTGTTAAAGGTGATTCATTAATAATTAAGCATTAAGATCGGACAGCGAAAGAACATTGCGAATGAACAATAAGACTTAACCGATTGGAGGATATGTAAAGACAGCAAGGGTGCGAGTACTGAGAGCATTACATATATCCATTAATATTACGAGCGTAGACTTAATCGACGCGGCCAGTTGCAAGAAGGACTAAAAGGAACCGGCGTGTAACTCATTTTATCTCGCGTCAAGCCTCGGGGCTCTCGTATCTCAACGCTTTATGTCTTGTTGCACTGAGGTGTCAAAAGCGTTTTAGTTATCTGTTGCCTTGAGATAAGGGCATATGCCAAATACTTTGCACCCTCTAATTTACTCGTTTCCTTAACGAACAATTTTCACTGCATGCATACGTTTACGGAATCAAAATGAAGTTATTTCTTTAGTACCAGAAATGGTTTCATATGTTTTTTTAAGTGATTCTGATGAACATAACTTATTAATCCAACGAATGCTATAGTATATCAACGGCAAAATGATTTCATCATTACTAATGATCCAAATGATCTGTTCATAATCCACAAATCGTTGACTAATCAGTCATCAATTATCACTATTATTTAGCAACGTTCTGATTATCACAAATTATCACGCGAGATTCAGTTATCAACGATAATTATTGGCTCGTAATTATATTATTATTGACGATGCTTGATCGCAGGTATGAGCGTTGAGGATAAGTGATGATTAGATCATTGATGATCTTTTGCGTAAAGATTAAATCATGAGATTATTCATTAACACAGAAACGGGTAATAAGCAAGTGCATATTTAAAATTCAAGATTTATGAGAATTTTAAGTTTATTTCAGTTTATTATCACAGATTATTACGGGTTATAATCGTCGATGATCAACAGTCGTTTCTATACACCTAAGAAATTTAACTTTTACCAGTTGAAGTTTTATTCCATCTATGAATGTTTATATTCTATATGAATTTTGAGTTGAATGAAAAATCAAAAAATGTCAGTCGTTTTTATTGAAATTCTTGATTCACATAAAAGTGAATTATGTTGGCATTGCAAAATCAAATTGAAAATGTAGTTGGATTTACGATTAAAAAAAGAAATTATTTCGTTAAAGGCAATATGTATTTTACGTATACAATATCTATAAATTCAATTACATATGTGGGACGTATTTGAATTGATTATCGAATTTAAATCCTAAGGTCAAACGAAGTGAATAAAATTACTCTCATTCTCAGGACGGTTTTTCATGAAGTTTTTAAGTATTTGTTTATTATTTATTCTTACAAACTATTTTCTTGTATTCTAATGATGATATTTGTTTGTTATTACTATATTTAATAAAAAAAAGGTAAGAAAAATGTGTGAAGTTAATTGAATAATGATAGCCAAAGGTTGTAAAATAAATGGTAAGATAAAATGGACGAGCTTCGTGACACGTATTGGTGATGAAAACTATTGTTTATATTTGGACGAATCAGGACTTCGGATAGTTTCTCACACGAGAAACGAATTGTAGGAGAAAGTTCTCGTTCGGTTTTTCCACGATTTACCGAGTAGTACTATAATAAATAATGGCATCGTTGGATTGAGAAGCGGACTTTGCTAGAGCTAGCATCGCGCAGGCGATCACGTCGTCAGTACGCTCTTGGCTATACCGTGGACTCGCCCCATATAATTTGGAGCGCTCACGTGACCCTGGAACGGCCGAGGTCAACGCCACATTTGTAATCTTCTTGACGCCGGCGCGACCTGTTCGCACGTTGTTCCATGCCGTTATATCTCATATACATGAACATCGCATTGAAACGACGGATACGACGACAGGTTGCCCAATCGGAACACACACCGAAACGCGCCATCTATCGATTTCGGGTTACTGACCCGATCCATCTTGCAAGTTTTGTTTTCAATGATCTATATTGACAGCTTTATAATCGTACAGGGTTTTTGGCTATACGAACATACTGACGAGAAATTATGATAACAAATAGATTTGTTTTATGAATGGAATTTGTGAAGTAACTGATTAAAACAGTTAATTAATTTTGTATTTGTAAATTATATAAATTGTTTAATTTATCACGATAATATAGTTACAAGAAAAATAATAATATAAAAATTATCATCTTTCTAAAAAACTAAGGATGTACTTGTCAAAACCAAAAAATTACCATCTTTTCTGATAAAAATAGTTGTTTTTATGAAAATAGTTCTCAAATTTCTAAAACTTTTTATTAAAAAAGATCATTTTTTGGTTTCGATAAGTATATCCTTAGTTTCTTACAATCCTGATAATTTGTATATTATTAGTTTTCTTAGTGTAAAGTTTATGAGTTTTACATAAAAATTCTACATTTATAATCATCAGCGAAAATGATGAAAAACGTAATAATAAAAATATAAATGTTTTTAATGTATTCATTTCTACATTGTAGCAAAAGTTAAATTTATTCCAGACTGTCCATCAAACTAGTTAATTATCTGTCTTACAATACATCCCTTTATCTAATGAAATTCAGACCGCAGTCGTTGAGCAAGTGACAGACTCGTTTTGGTACTTTCGCAAATTCGTCGTGTTTATGCAAATGATTGCTTAGATTTGACGAAAGTGGGACGTGCTTAACAGCACGTTAGTCAACTCTCGCGAACTGTCCACATTTCTATTTCCATTCCAGAATTATTGTTAACATAATCAAAATAGTTTTATTAATCAAAATTAGTTTAATAAATAAAATCAAATAATAATTAAATTGCACATTTTTCTACGAATTTAATTAACTTAATGAAGATCTTTTTTGAAAAAACTATTCTTTTATTGTTCCTCAGTAACATAAATTGTGTAATAATGTAAAAAGTTATATTTTGAATGATTAAAATATGATAAATCGAAAGGTTTTAGAATTGACACAAAGTTTGCTGAGGTCGTCGACACAGAAAGGGAAGACTTAGTAAATTCCGATGAATTTTGAAAACTTCGTGTCACGAGTATCCTAGCTCACTTGGGGGTCGATGTTATTTAGTGTGTTTTGGAACTTGGATTTACTTCCGACGATTTCCATGTGCTCGACTGACTATCTCACGTCGCGTTACGCCCAAGTCGCATTTCATAAACGGTCCTTAATCGTTCTAATCGTAATATTATTCATTTCTCTTCTCTAAATAATGCGCAAAGAGACATAATTCATGAGCCCATTCGACCACAAGACTATTCGCCATCCAGAAACGTGCTTCATAATTCACGACAACTCACAATTGGACGTGTGTGTAACAATTTTGTCTAAACTGTCTCATAATTTAGATATTTATTATTATACAGCGATATATGTAGATTTCAACCTTAGGACTATAAATATCATTTTTCTTATTCACATTCAGAATTAAATCGCAGCCATAATAAGATTATTGATATGAAAAAAATTTTAAACACGTGAAGTCACAAAAGATTTATACACCTACGTATTTGTATTACTGCTTAAAGATATAATTTTACACAATTTTGTACATTTTTTCACTTAATGTTTGTTTCATCTTTAAGTGTATCTTTTTTATGCTGGTAATTCGTTCTATTAGTTAAATTTCGTTTGCTAATACACTAACAAAAGTAAACTTATAAAAATTATCATCTTTCTGACAAAATAGGGATATACTTGTAAAACACCAAAAAATTATCATCTTTTCTGATAAAAAGTATTCGAAGCTTGAGAATTATTTTCATAAAAACGAATATATTCATCGGAAAAGATGATAATTTTTTGGTTTATTACAAGTATATCCCTATTTTGTCAGAAAGATGATAATTTTTATAGGATTACTTTTGTCAGTGTACGTATTAAAAAATGTAATTATTTAGAAAAATTGTTGTATAGCAATTGAGAATATATCTCTAATTTTGCAAATGACCTTAATCTACTTTAAAAATTCTCTAAAATATTTCAGAAATTCACAGCTGAGAATAAAGGAGGTATCTGTGGAATTCGCAAGATTCATCTGCTGACAAGAGTGGTGATACTTGTGCCCTATATATTTCAGTTGGACGGGATATAATTCGAAAGGGCAGATTATATTTATTTGTTTGATTTGTCGTTCAACAAGAGAGACGAACTCATAGTGAATTAATTGCAGAAACCGAGTTAGCATGAGAAACAAAGTCAAGATTATATTCTACCTTTAAGTTATGCATTTCGAACGGCCCTTTGGTCGACCTTTTTCACGACTTATCTTGGCAACATCTTTCGAGAGACTCGATGAGCATTTGTTCTATCTTTGCCTTCTTTTTTCTCAGCTTTATTTATCTTTGTCTTACTTAATATTCATCCGTTCTTTTTCTCTGTTTCAGTGTTGCGTGAGATTGCCCCATCTTTTTCGTTCGCGTTCGTAAATCTGCGATTAAGGTGTTACTAAATGAGACGTCAAGCAACGTACTCGCCAAATTATTCCGACAACGAGACATTTTTCAAAAAGACTCTCGCTCTTTCTTGCAATATGTCTACCAAATTTTATTATGTTATGAGTCGTTGAACCATTTAAAAGAATTATTTTAATATATTTTCATCCTCGTGAAATGTTTTTTTAATATTAACAAAATATCAATTTTGGCAAAGAAAGTTTTGGTGATCAAATTTTTATACCAGTATATAAATTAAATATTCAAATCTAAATGTACTGTGTATAACTCTTTAAGTCTTTACACATAAAACTGATTGCATTTAAATGAAAAAAATTGAAAATAATCATAGTCAACGAATTTTAATATTAACATCTCACTCTTACTAATAATAACCTTTTTTCACGTTTGATAAAGTTTTTAAGCAAACAAATATTTCTATAAGTAAAGTATTCTCTGTTATTGGAATCGACTTTTTTGGAGTAATAAAAAATTGTAGGTGATCAATTATTAATTAAGTATGAGATCCACCTTTTATACACTTCTATAAATTAATCGAAAATAAAAATAAATTACCCATCATCACCGTATAATATATTTGTCATACATGGTATAGTTTTACTGAAATACGTGACGACCTTCGTATATTAGCTCATTTGTAACATAACATACTTTTAATTCTAAAAAAAGTTTTTTTTTTAAGTATAACATTAAATAATTCCGAATAAATCCACATGCAAAAGTTATGTAAATAATTATTTTATTGGGAGAAAAAAAGACAAAAGGTTGAATAAAATTATAATAGCATCATCTATCATAAAATATGCGCACAATATTTGCGTTCTTTCGCGAAGCAATAAATCGCTTTTTCATAACCAATTGAAAAGTTTACAAAAAAGTATCAAAATGTTAAATCGGCGATAAATTGATTAATTTATTGATCAAACTCCTATTAATCCACTAAATTGATGCGAGCGAAGTTCGTTGAAATAAACGCAAAACCCACACACCTGAGCCTGTAATCAATCAGAATATCGGGCTATCAGTAATCATAATCTGCGCGTAATTATAATGATGAACGTAAGAATGACTTAATGATGACGTAATGAATAGGCATAGTGGCGGTCCAATTAAAAGCCGCGCGCGGCGATATATCTTGGACATATATCTCGGCGTAATCTAATTTCCGATACGACATGTGAAGTGGAAGCTGCGCACATCGTTAAATTGTGTGTTTGCGGTGGCAGTCGTGTTGCCGGAGATCGTCAGTTTTACTGCCGGTTTCTTGTACCGATTCTCTTATTTCTCATGCAAACGATGCCCGGGTACAAACGCGATGCCGAGAATAAAAGAACCAAAATAGAGATGGCTACGGGTGGGACGAGGCTCGATAAGACAGCCGGAAGACAAGGACACTGCCAAGCACTAGGGGTAATTGGAGCGATCGGCACTTGTTTTCGCACGCCGCGATCACGAAGTGCTTCGAGAAAGAAAGAGTAGCTTCTTTCTCGCGAGAGTGCCGCTCATTACGCGGATAAGCGAGCCGGTTCATGCATCGCTACCCACCGCTGCAGCTGCTGATGTACGAGCGCATGCTATTTCTTCAACACGATCGAGTGACGTTTTCTGTGTCTTTCTGTGTAATGCACCTTCGTTTATTTTTTTCTTTCTTTTTTTTTCTTTGCACTTTTCCTTTGTACTTTACTTCTTACGATCTTGAAGCTCAACATTGTCGGACGTAAGACCCATATTATCGAGATGCCGATAAAGATTGCACCGATAACGAATCTTGTCGTAAATGTAACATTGTAAATGTTGACGTATCACAATCGCATCACGATATTCCACGGGCTATTAATCTGATTGCGAATTGTTGATGATACAATTATGTTATTGTTTGCTAAAACATCGATTTTATCTTGCGAGGAATTTGAGGTTGTTTGATGCCGATGATGCACTCGATTGGCAGATTTATGAGATTCAATTCAAATATTATGTAATAATGAAAATGCGCTTTGTGAACGAAAATCAATTAGATTTCAAATGACACATTTCGTAACTCTGCATTACATTTTAAATTTGTTATTCAAACAAAACGATGTCAAAGTATTTATAAATACTTTTTTGTTTTTTATTTATAATTTTACATATTACATAAGACTTGTAGTAAATTTGGCTGTTTTATAGTATTATGAAATATTTACGAACAGAAATTAATACAAATGTAAATCGGTTTTTTTGGCACAATCAGCGATTCGGATTATGTGTCTTTCATCAATTATTGTTTTCTCACACTGACAGTATAATGATGTAACACTTGAGCATCAAAATTATCTCTCTTAAAGAAGTTGTTAACTTACAAAAGAGTCGTTTATAAAACATAGTTTTTCAATGTGTATTTCATAAACTTTTAACAATGCCGAAGTTAATGGTTTTGATGACAATACAGGGATAAATATGTATACTATTGTAATAATTTAATTTGTCAATCAAATGTAAATATATTCATGATATCCCTGTCGATGTTTATCGATCAGCTGATTTGAGTTGATTTCATTATTACACTATAAACACAATTTTTAATTTTTTTTTTCAACTTTTCAACATCACTTAAAGAATATATAGATCGGGCATGCCATGTTTCAGATGTGGTTTGCCTGATTAATACCAGATTAATGGTGGGCTGATTGGGGCCCGATTGGGGCCAAAATAAATAATGTCTCACACTGACAATCATAAAACCTGAAAATGTACAATTTTCAATTGAATTATTACTGTTTTTAATAGCATTCTGAATCCATCGGCAAAAAAATCATCAAATTTTACTGTTAAAAACAATAATTTATGAAGAAAATAATGTAAATATTTACTAAAATAACTTTCATTTTTACTGTTTTTCACAGCAAAGTTGATGATTTTTTGCCGATGGATTCAGAATGCTATTAAAAAGAGTAAAAATTCAAGATCTATGATTGTCAGTGCACGAAATGCTATAGCATTTCGTGAAACATTATTTATTTTCTTTTTAAAAATGGCGGCCCTATAAGGACCAAGGATGGCCCAGGTAGGGCATTCTGACTTTCAAATCGGGCTATGACCATGGATGTAACGCCGGGTGTTTATATGGCCCCAGTTGGGATTTCGTATAATGGGATAACCGACCTGGGCCTGATCTGGACCAAAACTGGTTACCGCGTCATGGTTAACTAACATATGGGCGGTCTTATCGGGCCCTAATCTGGTAACCATGCCATAGCCACATCTTGACCATACACAATCAAAGTTATAGGTAAGTAGCGATACTTAGTCATCATTTCTAAGAGCTTCGGTAGTCCAGTGGTTAAGTCATATACTTACAAACTTGAAGAACACGAGTTCAAATCCTATATCTAAAATTTTTTTTCATTCATTATAAAGAAACCACATCGGATCCCGA
>JABFPJ010000228.1:0-51883 GCA_022817425.1 Gryon sp. ZL-2020 | reverse complement strand
ACTATTTTTATCTTTGAATTTTCATTAACATGAATTTATTACAATCAAAAACTACAATTTTTTCATTTTTACTACTTTGACCGCTGTTGACCGCTTTTTTGACCGCAATAATATTTTTAAAAAAGATTGATATGGCGACTATTTTTATCTTTGAATTTTCATTAACATGAATTTATTACAATCAAAAACTAGATTTTTTTCATTTTTACTGCTTTGACCGCTTTTGACCGCAAACAATTTTTTAACAGCAAAATAAGTTCAAAATAATGTTTCCCGGATAATTTTAATCAATGCCTTTGAAAGCAATATAATTTGCTTTAGAGACTTGTTTAAATGTGTTTCCTGATTTTGACCGCTTTTGACCGCAGAAGTGTCTCTTTAATACTAAAAATCACTAAATCCGAGCATATATGGCAAATAATATTTTTTTTTTTTTTTGGAAAAATGAACCATTCCTTCCAAATAAAAAAAAACCATCTTTCTAACCTTTTTTTTCCCTAAAAAAATCAAAATTCATTTCAAAACCAAAAAAAAAAAAAAATCCAAAACCATCATCAAAACTCAAAACCATGATTTTGCCAAGAAAATCATGCCAGTAAAACCTCGTTTTTTCTCGTTGAAGTCAAAGATGACGTAGCCGGGACAGCATTAAAAGAGAAAGCACGATGTGCGAGGAGAAAGAGCGATCGAAGTGGTGGGTGGGGGAAGCCCGAAGAAGGGGAAGTTGATCACAGCGGGAGAGGGGAGGGGGCAGAGGAGAAAAGCAAACTGTGCTGTTTGCCGAGGCGGGGAGGGACGGGGTGCGGGGGGAGGGAGACGAATGTAACCACCCCTGGCGGGTGGTGCTACGTGTCGGGGGTGTGGCTTAAGGATGCCGATTTTTGCCGATCTCGGCCGAACGTTGCCGAACCGATGACTTTGTGGGGGCTGGCGAGCACAATGTAAGATTGCGCGTTAGTTCCGCGCTGAATGCCTCGATTGTAGCATCGTAAAGCGTGCGCGCGCGTTTCATATCGCTTTTGATTATTCAAATTCGCCATACAACAAAATAATCAAAACCCGATTAAACCAAAACACGATTACCAGTCAAACGGCACTGTTTGCGATTTTAATTATCATTTACTAAGTATATATATATATATATCTAATTATATATACACATATATATGTACATATATATAGCGAAAAGTTGAAATTTGCGGAAAAACAGTAAAATGTTAAGTGTGTGATATTTTTTGGAAGACAAGTGTGGAAAGAGTAGAAAGGCCCGGACGCAAAGAAGGCTTTTTGCAGCTTGCTTTTGAGTCGATACATTTTTGCTGAGAGAAAACAAATTGTTACGGGGACACGATGTGCCGTGTGTGTGTACAGTGCAGTGTCTTCGTGGTGATAACGTAGTGGTGAAACGGGACTTCTTATTTGGGCTGCACTCTGAATTTTGGATTGCTTTTAATTTTTTGTCAGGTAAAAATACAAACACAAAAAGAGCGGATAGAAAAAAAGCGACGGAAAAATGGCAATATTGGATATACAATGGTTTTGTGACACACAAATTTGGGATCGGTTGTGGAATTCATTGTGATCGAGGATTTTCGCTTTTGCGAGACGAAGATTTTGGAATAATTGTGATGAAGTCACAAAAGGGGGAGATTTTTTGATGAGATTTGATTTTGTGATGATTAGATGGCGATTGTGATAATGCTTTGGAAAGATCGGTTGATTATCGTCAACCGATCTTGAGCTGATTGTGATATCACAAAACATCACAAAACGTGCGATGAATTTGATTTTTGTGCGATTGTGACGCAAGCCGTCGCACTTTGTGATGACTTTTGTGATTTGTTCAACAAAATATTCGACATTTTATCGCAACTTAAGTTGATTGTGATTTAAGTTGTTGTTTTGTGATATTTTGTGATATTAATTGTGAATCGAATTAGCGCTTTAAACTCAATTGGTTGAATTTCATTACTTTTTTGGATTATTTACAATTTTAACTTTGATAATCACAATTGAATGATAAACTTATTTTTAAAATAGTGTTTTATAATAATTGTGATGTCATTTATCACAAATTCAAGTATCAAGTATTTATTTTAGTATGAAGTTTTGAAATAGTAATTATTTAATATGAACTTTTTCAAGCGACGGGTTTTTGGTAACTTTTCACAAATTGTGATAGAATTTGATAAGTAATATCACAATGCAATGAATCATCACAATAATTATTGTAATATTCATCACAATATAATAAAATCAATGAAACAAGTTGAAAACTTTTCGGGCTTTGTGATAAAATCCAACTTTGTTTTGTGATCACAAAAATTGGCTTAAATGCGCTGTTTTTTGTGCTACAATTATAGTAATATTTATCACAACATCATAAATGAATAAATACATTTAAATAATTGAATAAAATATTATGATAAAAGTTCTAAATTTCAAAATTGAAATAAAACTTTGCGACTTCATCAAAATAATAATAATAAACCATAAAACCAGTGAAATTGAACGCAAGTTTAACAAAAATTCGACGTCAAAAAAAGGTTCCAATCAATTTCGTTTCTTTTTGTTCATTAAAAATGTTTATAAAAAAAATTAGTTGAAATTATATTACGTTCCATTTCGAAGAAGTGTTTTTATATCGAGATTCCGGCTGATATTTTGTAAGATGTCAAAGCTGTCAATTTAATAAGTGATTCATCTTACGACGCTTTTGAAACACACGGCAACATCGCTTTTCAGACACACAACAACAACAAAAAATTTCATTTCGTAAGATACGCAACTAGCCTGTGATTCGTCAATTTTCTGATCCTTATTTTTCAATATAAAGGTTTATTCAAAAATTTTTCCAACAAAAAAATTATAAACAAAAAAGTAAAAAAAACATCACAATTACATCACAATTAGGAAATTTTACTTTGTCTGAAAAACATAAAAAGAGAAATTTTAACTCAAAAAATGCAAAGATTTGTTAAATTGCAGTTAATGGTGCGTAAGACCAAAATCCTTTATTTGATCCCCGGGAGTTAGATAAAAATGTAACATTTTTGTGATTCAGGTCAGAATGTCCTTTTCGGTTAAGCTGATTACTCAAATTTTCTCAAATAAGCCAAAATTTGTTATCCCGTCCAATTAATGTTGAGTCAACAAACAAAATTGAATGTCGTCATCAAGTATTTAAGAAAGAAGAAGAAAAAAAAGGTTTAACGATATCTTGTGACATCACAAAGCAAAAGCGCATTAGGTCAAAATCGGCCAAAAATTGGTGTCTCAGCAGCTGAAAATGTACGGCATTAGTTTTGAAAACTTGCGTAAAAAGGTTTTGTTTACGCGTTGACGACATTTTGGTTTTCCTTTTTCGAGGTACAAAGTTAATTGTGTTGGAAGTTAGGCAAATCGTTAAGGATGTTAAAAATTGTCGTTAAAGTGTAATAAATCTCGAGCGAAATAGCGCCAAGTGGAAAGCGCCATATAATGTTCACAAAAACAAAGGAAAACATTGGACAACAACTTTCTTTGACTGTCAGGTCAGGCTTTTTTGTTTTCACCAAATGATTGTTACTTTTGGCTCGATTTCATTGGTTAACTTTTAAGAACGAAAAGTTATAATTGAAAAATTGTGCGTGAAACAAGCATGAAAATAGGCCCTAAATTGATTGTAAACTTTGTTATGCAATTTTGAACATAAAATGGGACCATTTTTGGACCATTTGGGGACCATTTTTTGGCCATTTTTAGGAATGGTCAGAATTTGAGATTAAACATTTATTTTTGTATTGTTTGTTGACAATTTGGGACCATTTTTTGGCTATTTTTAAATATGGCTAAATATTTTGGGACCATTTTTTGACCATTTTTAAAAACGGCCAGACACTTTGGGCCCATTTTTTGGCCATTTTTAGGAAAGATCAGAATTTGAGTTTAAACATTTATCGTAGTATTGTTTATTGACAATTTGGGACCATTTTTTGGCCATTTTCAAAAATGGCTAAATATTTTGGGGCCATTTTTTGACCATTTTTAAAAACGGCCAAACAATTTGGGCCTATTTTTTGGCCATTTTTAGGAAAAGTCAGAATTTGAGTTTGAAATGTATCTTTTGGTACCATTTATTGACAATTTAGGGCCATTTTTAAAAATGGCCCAAAAATGGCCCCAAATTGTCAAAAAATGGTAAAAATAAATTTCAAACATAATGTCAATGATGTAAGAAATGTAACATGTTAAGATAATTAACTCGACATCCAATTTTTGGTCAAGATTTTCATTTTTGTGTCGATCATATCTAATCGTATTAATTAGATTTCCATTTGGAATTATCATAAATGTTAAGTAGTTATTGAAGGACGTGTTTGAAGCTTTTTTTTCTGTCGTTTTTTGAACCACAGTAAATCTTAATACTGCAGGAGACACAAAAAATGTCGAAAAACTAGTATCACAGTGTTTAGTACTGTTCCGAGATAAAGTTGAACATGTAAAGCGTATCTCCAAACTTACGGAACAAACGTTTTACCTCAAATTGTTAAGATAACGAAATGGCCGGGGATATATAAGCCGATTCCGACGGAGCAGGTAGACGCGTCCGTCGGTCAGCCTTATTGAGCTATTCTACAACTCCAATACGGCTTTTCCTTTTTTTCACATTTTCAATACAAAAATAGATCAAAAATAAAAAACATTTTTTCTTGTTGATTCGACTGTTTCTTGTTTCATTATTTTTTATGGAAAAACATTTTGAAATTTGAGTTTTTTGGGACATTTTTTGAGAAATGTTTGAAGAACTCTTTTTCCATGGAAAACAAACTTTTTAATATTATTTTTATTTTATTTTATTAAACAATTTTAATGTAAATTATTGTAATTGTTTTTTTAAATATTTTAAACTTTATGCTTCATTTTTTAAATTAAACAACTTTTTCGTCTGTTTTAAATACTTTTTTTACTATTGTTTGTCATAAAAAAGTGGTTTTTAATTATTATTTACAAAGTTTTATTATTAAATGTGTATTTTTAGTATTTTTAACCATTTTTATCATTTTTTAAAACATTTTTTAACATTTTGTACTAAGAAAATATAACTCAAACTCAAACTTTTTTCAATCATTGAATTACAAATATGTTTTTTAATCACATTTTCGAAAAAAATTAGTTCATTTAATTTCATAAAGTGCTTATAAAACAGAAAGATATAAATGACGAATTAAATGTAAAAGAAACGTACATTTGTCTAAACATTTGAAATTAATGAACAAACGGCGAACGACATTTATCAATTAATCATTTTGCTTATAAATGAATGATGTATATATTGAAAAAAAGGAACGACAGAAAGGTGGACAGAAAAAAGCGTATATTTTATTGATTCGAACAGTCGAGTTTTTGAGAAATGTCAAAATTAAGGTACCAAGTGCATACTAATAGGGGTTCATTCTAATGTTTTATGAAAGTTTTAATTGTTTCGACAGAGTGTTTCTCTTTTGTTTCATCGAGCAGATGAATATTTGAAAAAATGTGTCCCTGAAGAATTTTGAATTATTAATAAATTAAGGTTTTAGAGAAAGCCGAATGTAAAATGTAAAAATAAAAAAATAACAACTTTTTTCAATAATAAAAAGTTGTTTTTTTTTTCTTTATGACCAAAAAAAATTTTTATTATTTTGCAAAATTAAAAAAAAACTATTAAAATTAATTTAATTTGAAAATTAATTAAATCTATCAAATTTACTCAAACTAATAAAATGAAGTAAAAGAAATTAAATTGTCCAAAATTAAATTTTTCAAAATTTTTGTTAAAATTTAAATTTTCTTAAATTTTTGTCCGAAATTAAAATTTTCAACATTTTTGTTCAAAATTAAATTTTTTTAAATTTTTGTCCACACAAAAAGAATTTAATTTTGTCCATTAAAAAAGTTAATAAAAATCTCCAAATTAAAAAAGTTTTAGATTAAGAAACAATTCAAAAACTCAAAAAAAAAAAAAAATGAAATTTTTTTAATAATTAAACGAAAATGCAAATCATAGAAAATTGTAGTCCATATCAAAGATATATTATTTTCATATATCGGATCTGCAAGTATAATTGACCGAAAGATTTCATTTTCCATTTATTATCCGCGAATTTGCCGCTAACGACGCATTTCAACATAAATTTATATTCTCGTCTGTTTCAACTTACGCATAGAATCTTAGTAGTTTGGAGCCATCCGAAACAATGTGTAGCAGCGCATTTTGTGACTATAATTCACACATACAAACGAAAAATGAAGAGAGAAGAAAAAATAGGTTGTAGAAGACGAAGAAGAAGAAGAAGAAAAAAGAATACATTTACATAAATAATTTAAACGCGCGACTAGTTTCTCTTTGTTCTGTTATGAATGTGTGAAGGGGAGTTTTGCGACGATTTCGGAGGCGGGGGATAACATTACGGAAGTTACGGCGACAGACGTGAGAATTCGCGATTTAAATGGATATTATGCATAGACTGCAAATTTCCCGTCTTTCATTTAGTTGCAAATTTTGCATTACAATTTATTTTAATTTTGTCCCTTTTTTTCTACTAAAAATGTGCATTTCTTACACGGAAAAAAGTTGTTAATTAAAGTTACTATTAAAATAGTCAAATTTACCATCTAAATAGTAAATCTGACTATTTATATTTTGCCGTGTATTAATGGAGAATATACAGAAATAATGAAGTAACATTTGGGGCCATTTTTGGGCCATTTGGGGCCATTTTTAAAAATGGCCAAAAAATGGCCCTAAATGGTCAAAATCATTTTTGGCTTATTTTTATCTAAAAAATTTCATTTGGCCATTTTTTAAAATAATAAAAAAATGGTAAAAAATGTCCCCAAGTAAAAAAGGCAGAAGATGTCGGATTGATGGATCGATCGAACAAGTTTTCAGCTTTTTTGATTATCCCCGGGTCACTTTAAATTTCATTAACTGCTGGGACATCTGTTATTGATAATGAAGACGTCACCATTATGTACCGTGAAATGAGACCCTATTGTATATATATGTATGTGTATAATATATCTATTTCTTTCTTTATATATATATCTATATATATTATATGAATCGAATTTTTTAAGCGAACAACTGCGTTCACAAGATTTCTTTGTTAACTGTTGTTATTGTCGGAGGTTATGTAATGGAGGATAAGTGGACTGAAAATAACTCGGAATGAAGAAGAAAAAATAACATTAATGTAACAATTTTAATTTTTATGCTTTTATTGCAAATTGCACAAGTTTGCAAAATTGTTTTATCGTTTTTACACAAACAATCGAAGTCGAAATGTTTTGCTTTAATTAATAAATAATTTTTGAATATTTTTTTAATTATAAAACAATACAAAAAATAGTATTTAATTATTATTTTATTATATAAAATTGACATATATATTTATGGTTAGTATTAGAAAAAAATTACTGTTTATCTACGGAAAACAGAATAACATTTTTTTATTATTGCATTATTATATCATAAAATTATATATAGAAACAATAATGGCACATAAATTATGGCAACATTTATGTCGCAGGTTTATGTTAAATTAACGAGAAATAGTGACTTATATTACACAAAATTTTATCGTAATATGTCATAAAACATATATCTCATATATGTCATACATCATCTTCAGTAAAAAGCACCATATATAATGGCAAAATAATGACAATACATATTTCATATCTGGCCAACAAATCAGTCATAGGAAGCCGATGTTATGACAAAATAGTGTCACGATATAATAATCATCATACATAAAGTAACTATAATAACAACATATTAGGAACATAAATATTTAATTCAAAAATATGCCATTTATGGTCTTCTTATGTCCATATATTTCATTTATATTACATATCAAGTTTCGTTTATTTCGAAAATTGTTGCTTTGAGTTGAAATAAATATTTTTTTCAATATTAAAGCAAAAGTAATATTAAAATTTTCAAAATATTGCTCAATATTAAAAAAAAATATGTTCAATATTAAAAAAAATATTGTTCAATATTAAAAAAAATATTGTTCAATATTGAAAGAAATATTGTTCAGTATTAGAAAAAGTATTGTTCAATATTAAACAAGTATTGTTCAATATTAAAAAAATATTGTTCAACATTAAAAAATATTGTTGAATATTGAAAGAAATATTGTTCAATATTTAAACAAATATTGTTCAATATTAAAAAAAATATTGTTCAATATAAAAAAAAATTCAATATTAAAAAAATATTGTTCCATATTAAAAAAATATTTTAGTTTTATGTTAAAACAGATTAAAAAAAATATTTTTTGGAGCTTATAAGACATTTATAATGCAGTATAACATAAATCAAGTATCGAGCAATGTGAATAAAAAAAAAAAAAAGTTGAAAATGGTTGCCGTTGCAAATGAAATTTGTTGCGGAGGAAAAGTTGGCCATAATGATGATAAATAACGAACGTCAAGAAATGGCGCTTGAATGACGGTGGAATTTTGTTTGCACGAGAGACATGAATTGTCTGACAATAAGACACTTTTTCCCGTGTAAAAGTTCTCGCGCGATCGTGTACAAACAGCGTCCGACGAACAATGGACTCGCTGGCCCGTGATATTCACGGGACCCAACATCACGAGTTTAGTCGAAGAAAATAATCTATATGCAAATACAACAAAAAATCACCAAAATCAGACCCAAATTGATGATATTTTTTCTACGTTTTTTCTTTTTTTATGTTGTTGAATTAAAAGTTCATTTTTCATTTTGCAAATTTTATTTTGTATTTTTCATTTTGCAATTTTTATTTTGCATTTTTCATTTTGCAATTTTATTTTGCATTTTTTATTTTTCATTTTTCAGTTTGCATTTTTTATTTTCCATTTTTCATTTTGCAATTTTATTTTGCATTTTTTATTTTTCATTTTTCAGTTTGCATTTTTTATTTTCCATTTTTCAGTTTACAATTTTCGTTTTGCATTTTTCATTTTGCATTTTTTATTTGTCATTTTTCATTTTTCAATTTTCATTTTGCAATTTTTATCCTGAATTTATCGTTTTGCACTTTTTATTTTGCATTTTTCATTTTGCAATTTTTATTTTGCATTTTTCATTTTGCAATTTTTCAGTTTGCATTTTTTATTTTCCATTTTTCAGTTTGCAATTTTTGTTTTGCATTTATCATTTTGCACTTTTTATTTTGCATTCTTTATTTTGCATTTTTTAATTTTTATTTTTCATTTTTCAATTTTGTTTTTGCATTTTTTATACCTTATTTTCATTTTGCATTTTTTATTTTTCATTATCATTATTTTTCTTTATTGTTATTCATTTTATTACATTTGCAAATTAAGATTTTTGGAAGTAAAATTTTGATGATAGAAAAATGACGAAAAAGATGGTCTTCTTCTTGAGAAATAGTTGGTTCTTCTTAGTCTTATCTGTGATTTCTGAATATTGCACGATACAAAGATTTCGATAAGATTATTGTTTCGGAAGATTGAGTAGGGGGTAGATTCTAAAGGTTGATTTTATAACAAGTAATATCTGATACGATAAACCGTCATTTTTGTTCGAGTAGCCGTACGCCTCAGCATTCGACTTTTCCATAATCAGGCCAATTTCAAAAACGTGCCAAAATTCAATCCTTTTGACACTCATTTTCACTTTATCCAAAACAGTGAGTACTTTTTCTTATTATCAAAATTACTTTCATTCAATAAAAAAAAATTAAATAATTTTCAAAATATTTTTCAAATACAATAATTCCTTTAAAAGCAACAAATAATTTTTTTTTCAATGCAAAAATTATTCACAAAACATTTTTCACAAAAATTTTTGTCTCAAAATTTTGTACAAAAAATTTTTTCTCAACATTTTTTAATTTTTTAAATAATAAAAAAAAAAGATGTAAAATTGCAAAAAAATAATTTGCTCTAATGAAAATTGAAATAAACTATTTTCAATTTTGTTCAGAGAAATTTGTTTAACAAAAATTTCAAATGCGATAAAAAGTAAAATAAATAAAAATGTATTTTAGCCAAAAAAAAGCCTATCAATTGCAAAATCTCGTCGTTATCAACTCGCACATAATTGCGAACAACATTAAGAGGAATACTCGATGAAAACCTTCCATTGATCACGAAATAAACAATTATCTGAAGTAGCGACGAAATTTTCGGCGGTTTAATCTTATCGAGCCGAAATAATATCTTATCGTGTATTGTTTTCGAATCAATTTTATTTACCGAAGGACAAGAATCATTTACAAATTGAACTGACTTAAAAATACCGAAAAAACAGAGAAAAGAGAAAGAAAAAAAAGGACAGAAATAGAAAAAGACGAAAAAAGTGAAACAATTTGCTTGTAAAATCAGCATATCAGTGGCGACTGAATACATGATTGAGCTGGTTAAAATTTTACTTTTTATCAAACTTGGAAGATTAGATTATTTAAGCATAGTTTCTTTCGTTGCAATTTATCAATTGGAATATTACCGATACTTTATTTTTCATTCAAAAAGTCAATAATACAGTTTTTTCAATTTTTGTTAATAATTCATTCATTTCGTGATTTATTTTTAAACAAAATTTATAAAAAAAAATATATATAGAAAATATTCTTATATATATATATATATATATATTAAAAAATATATATAAATATATATAGAAAATAATTTATACATGTATATATTTAAAAATATATATATAAATATATTTTTAATATATTTTAAATATATTTTATATATATAAATATATATATAAATATATTTTTAAGGCTAAGAAAATATTTGCAGCAAAAATTTTGAAAAAAATATATTAAATATATAATATATATATATATATTTAATGTACATATATATATAAATTTATGTTTTTCATATATAAAAAGCGGCAAAAAGTCACCCTTATATATAGTACTATATATATATATGTATTTATGTATAATATTATATATAAATAAATATGTATTTGAAAATATATTTTAAATATATTTTTAATATATTTTTAAATATATTTTCTTCCGTTAAAAATTTGAACAAAAATACGTGTTGGTTTCTTAATTAAGCATTTCAAGTTGAAAAAACACGAAGTAATATGCGATTTAACGCTTTAATGTTTGGCATTGGGACATTCGATACACTGATTTTCAGCGTAAGTCACTTCATTTGACACCGTCAGTAATTGATCTTAAAAAGAAAAAAAAAACAGTTTACTCTGATACCAAACTCAATTGGCTTATTTAAATTAAATTGTAATAAAATTGAAGACAAAAAAGATAATAAAGTAAACGATTAAATGATTAAAAGGAAAAGTTCTAATAAGAAGATTGGAAATGAAAAATCGTGAAATTAAAATGTTGTGTCATGTGAGAAATAAGTAAACGTCATTGGCTAATTATTGGAATTGATGGAGCGAGAATAAACATTTGTAAGATATTAAAATGAATGTTCAACATTAATGTTGCTATTAATTTTATTTCCTGGTTTTATGTAAAAAGTAAAAAAAAAAAAAAAAAAGAAAAATGTAAGAAATAAAATCATTTTTCTGTTTTAAAATTTAAAATTTAACTCAAAATGCAATTTTTCAAATGATTTAATTTTCAATTTACTTTTCATCTTTGTTACGATTATTTTCAATTCCGATGTCCCAAAATTGACGAAAATGAAGAAAAAAAGCTTTCATTTTATTGAATAACCGACGAAAACTTGTTTCATGTTTGTACGTTCATTAAACTGGATACTTTTGATGTCAAAAGCGATAAACATGAATGTATATTATAATTAGTATCGTTAGAAATGGACATTGTCAAAACGAGCATACATTCACGGTCCTTTTATGTCGTCTGAATGCTGTTTATTCATAGCCTTTTATTTTAATATTATTCATATAATAATGTCAAACGTTTTACATTGTCTTTTGGGTTTGGGTTATTATTGTGAATAACAATCATCATAATTATAATCATCAATAATAATCATTAATTATTGCAGGTAACAAATGCAATTTTGTAATGAATTTTGTCTGTTTTTGGATCAATAATTACAGATATGAAATGTATTTTTAAATTGAATTAATTGTATTATAAATAATATTTGTAGATTTTTAAACAAATTTTAAAAGACATTTATAAAAGATTTTTGAAATTTAAAAAAGATTTTTGAAATTTAAAAGTAAATCGATTTAGAAAATTATAATACAACAATTTTATGTAATTATTTTGTTAATTAAAATAACAAATATTTCAAAGTTCAATAGTTTGTTTAATTTTAGTCAGTTTTAAATAAAAAAAAATAAATAAATAAAAATTTTTACATTATTTATTTTTAATACTAAAGCAAAAAGTAAATTAATTTAAACCTGATTAATATGTAATTAATCAAACTAAAAAAGTTATTTTTGAAATTAACATTTACAAGTAACAAAAGTTACTGAAAAATTTTTTTAATTAATTCAATGATCAATTAAAATATTTTTTCCAAAAATATTAATTAATTTTTCTATTAGCAATGCATCAAAAAAATTTATTCAAAATAACTAACTTTTATCTACTTTGTTTGTTTCAGAGAGAAGAGTGAAAAATCGGGAGAAACCTCCCGTCGCGAAGAAGCCTATGGTAATGCGTTGCAGATTGTGGACGAGACTTAACGAGGGGCGCCGCGTGGGACAATTTTAAGAATCGCCCCTTTTTCTGTCTCCGATTTTATTTTCCCACCCCCTTTTCTTCCCCCTCTCTCTGTCTCGCTCTATCTCTCTCCTCTCTAATTAACTTGTTCTCCGTCCTTGTCGACAAGAACAAGTTTGTGCAAAATACACAAAGAAATAAACAACAACAACAACAACAAAAACCAATAGATGATGGACATGAGCAGCGAGTCAAGCACGGCCCGATGGTACGAGCCCCCGAGGAGCCTGGATCCGCCGAGCGCCGGAGCCGGGCCGGGCGGTGTCGCGGGGGTGGTTGGCAACCCTGACTACAGAAGCTACTATCCCCACGCGGGGCCGACGACCCATCACCCCGCGGCGGCCGCGCACTATGCACACAGTGAGTACCAACCCACCCTTTCAATCCCCCGAACCTTATCGCAAAAACTTCCAAAGCCACCAGACGCAGCTTTTCAGCGCTACAAAGACTTTTAATTGGGTTTTTTTCCTCTTTTTTTTGTATCTTTTCCTTTTTGCGAGCTTTTCAAAAAGTCGTGCAACAACCCAAAACCGGAAGAGCGACGATGTTTGCGCTCGCCTTTCAGCTCTCGTCATTCATCGCTCGTGTTTGCTTTACATATATTTCGTTCGTTTACCGCGGTCTTCGTCCTTTTTTGTCCCTTTTTTTGGTTTTTGAGATTTTATTAATTTGATTATTAATATGCTGTTAATGCAAATTACTTTTTTTAATTTATATTTTAGATATATTTTTGGGGTTGATTTTTGTTAATGGATTTGAGGTTAGGGTGGATTAGATGTATTTTGGTTAGTTTGATGAATTTTGCTTTGGAATATATGTAAGTTTGTATAGTTTGATGATTTTTTTAAACAGCGCCACCTGGGGTTGAATATTATAAGTGTTGAAAATATTAAAATCAACTTACCATTGTGCCAGTTCTAATCTGCTGAACAGCGCCATCTGTAATATAAATGATTACAAATATTCATTTAACTGTTTTTAAAGTTTTTTGAATAAAAATCTGAAATAAACTTTTATAACCTTCAAAAGATTTTTTTGAAGGTTATAAAAAAAATCAAAAATACAAAAAAAACTTGTTTTATAATAAATTAAATGATTCCCATAAATGATTGCAGATTACTTTATCTAGTTTATACATTTTTTTGAGAAAAATTCAGTAAAAAAGTCAAAAAGTGAGGTTATGTCTCTTTAATCTTCATATTCCAGCGATATTTCATTAATGAATGAATTGATCGTCATATTGGCATGATCATTTCAAGAATTTGCGTAACCATTTGTTATAGGTAGCGGGTTGAAAATGTATCGGTCCGATCGATTGCGTGAAATTGAAGGTTATTAATATAATGAAGTTTGTATTTTTTTCGTTCACTTCAACGACATTTAAATGACCCTCAATATTTTAACTACTGAAACAAAAATTTCAGTGATGGATTATGACAATCAACTCGTCTAACTACAATTTGTTTTCCATTTCATGAATATAATCAGTTCGATTTATTGCCACACGCATTACACTAATTACGATAACTAATCAATGTCATATTATATACGATAACAGACATTACGCTTCATTGCTCATTTGCATTTCAAGACATACATTAAATATACCGTAGAAAAGTGGGAATGCAACATATGTTTGTGGAATGTAACCGAAATCTTTATTTAAATGCCGAGAACAGACAAAAAAGTTCCAAATAGAAACGTCATATTTCTGTGAGAACAAAATAAATTAAAAAAAGGGTGGGGGAATCTTCCCCCACTACCGTTCCTTTTTTTACATACATACATATTTAAATTGCATGAATCACCTTCGAATGCTCTGAATAAATGTTCACGTTAATGTCCTTGAGAAATGGCAGTTCATTTTTGGTCATACGTAATGCACGACACGCAATACGTGCGAATGAGACGATATAAAACTCTCGCGTGCCAACTTTTGTCCAGCGGGGTTCAATTTTTTTTTTCTTCTGCTTTTTCATTTCGCTGTTTTTCCTATGAGTGTGTTTTGTCTTGTCGACTTTTACGTTTGGTATCGTACAACCTCTGACGTGTTGTGTTCGCATAAAAGAGTGCATTTCAAACGAAACGACATGCTGTATACATTTTTCGTAACGTCACGACAACGATGAATGCCAGACAGGCAAAATTAAAATGCATGTGGCATTGCAGAGACAAATCTTTTTTGTCTTTCCCTTTTAAATATTCAAAAACGCTTAGAAATTATTACATTGCATTTTTTTAATAACACAAAATGTTAAAAAAAGTTATGACAACATCTATACATTTGGTCTGAAATTTTTTGGTCAAAAATTTTATGTCATTTGTGTTCTATGTGTTATGGATATTCCACTTTCTATATAGTAGAAATCAAATTTTAAATCAGCGTTGCTTTTGTTGAAAAGAAAAATTTAACTTCATTGTTGACGTCAACGTAACTCTCTGCTGATTATATCTTCGGTGATAGAGTTATGATTTTAGATGATCAAACAATTTTCACCTGACGTTAAGATAACCATCACTGGTGATGTAAACGCAAAGTTTAGATGATTATAATTGTATCGATACAATTGTTATTTTAGATGATCAAACAACTTTTGCCCGCAACACATTTTTTCCGGCGTCTAAAACACTGCTGCTTCAAATATGAATTCTCGATGATTAAATAATTGCATTGATGCAATTATTAATTTAGATGATCAAACAACTTTTGCCAGCAACAAATATTTACTTGAGTCCATCACTGCTGCTTCACCTGTGACTTCAACTTGATTAAATAATTGCACTGATACAATTATTATTTTAGATGATCAAACAACTTTTGCCTCATAAGCATTTTCTGACGAGCATCACTGTTGATGCAAATATCACCTTAAGATGATTATCAGCGATGTTGCAAATAAAGATTTTCGGTTACATCAGTGTTGATGCAAATGTTAATTTAAGGTGACCATCGCCGTTTGATATCAACGAGGAGAAATGAAGTCAGAGTGAGATGGACGGTTGACGTTGTAGAACGGCAGCTTGGTGCGAAGTGGCTCCCTATGTGGCCTACAAAATTGTATGCACGCACCACTCTCGGAGGCTCCGGAGTTTTGCGGTTGGCTGCGCTTCCTTCCTGTCTGCCGCAATCGCTGCTACCAAGCCGCGTGCATAAGTGCCTCCGGCTACTCTTGTTGTTTCTTTCTTTCATTTTTGTTTCCTTCTCTCTCTTTCCATCCACTTATCTCTCTCTTATGTACTATATATGTTGCGGTTACATTTTCTTTTTTATACCTACGCGTTCATTGTTAATGATGCTATCATCGTGCGCAGGGGCACAACAATTTATCCGTTCATTTTGTTTGGAGAACACAGCACAGAAAAAAAAATAAACACAACCGAGGGAAATAAAGTAATCGTCGACTCTGGCCGTAAGAAATTGAGTTTTATTTGATGGAGCAGATTTTTCGGGGTCATGAACTAACGCTAACAGTGCTTTCGGTATCATGTGCGCACGTCGGCGCAAATCAGGGTTATCACATTCCAGAAGGCTCTCCGTGCACGAGCAGCTGGATCGAGTTTCACGCTTTTTGGCCTCGTTTTCTGCTCCCTTGAAACTGTCCCTTTTTTTTATTCAACTGTTTATTTATCCCTTTTGCGTTTATCTTTTAACGCATCTTTTTTCCTTTCTGGCAACGGCGACGCGAAAATAATACACAAAAGTTTGCTCACTCACATTCTGCTTCTGTTATGTCTTTTTCTCACACCCGGTCTTTCACAATCAATCGTCCCGAATAGGCCGCCATCTTGGCGGAAGTGTGCGAATTGATTTTGCACTTCAATGTTTTCAAAAGTTTAACCAAACAGACACATATTTTTGCATCACGTCTCGCGAGGTTATGTACAATTTGCGACGGTCCTCGGTGTCTCTGTGTAAGTGTGTGCTAGATCTCAGTTTGTGTTCTTCCGTCACTACGTCGAGTCTATGTATGCGAGCAATGTCATGTACATACGTAAATACTTGCGACGGTTCTTGCAAGAGAAAACGACGCCATCTTGCGCAAAACGAAGGCGGAGCCACGTCTCTCTTCAAGACGCTTCTCTCGCCAGACTCTCCTTCTCCTCTCCAGCATTATTTGCGACAACTCGGCTCTGTCGTTAATTCCGCCCGAGATTTAGTCAAACGATAGTTCGAGGAATTCCAATAAATTAGACTTAGATTCAGTTGTTTTACAAATATTCATACTTTTAACCTCACTTTTTAAATATAGAAACGAGATTAAAAAATGTTAATTATCACATATAAAATTCACTCTCTGAAGAATAGGTTCAAGTTGTAATTCATATTGCTGTGTCGCTTGTCGAAACTTTTTTTAAAGGCGTCGAGCGACTTGTTTCCGACCCAATCTTGCATGAAAAAGAAAAATAAAAACAAAAATAACTGCGCACATAAACTTGTGTTTCATTACCAGTGACATTCATTTCATTACGTTACATTTACGACGTTCAATGTGGAGTAGCGGTAAAATTAATTCCCGAGTCGCCGAGAAAGACGTTATTTTCTGGTCTGCCCAGATACGAATAAAAGTGAGATTATATGGACAGAGTAAATATAAAAGAAACGAAAAAGTGTTAAGAGATTGGAAACTATTTTTAATGTAAACTCGAAATTGAGAGAAAACACGCGAGTAATCAGACGCAGATAAAATCAGCGCCAAGCTCTTTGAAATAACCGTCTTTGAATGCTTATTTGAACCCCTTCGGACTGTATGAATCACTGACCAGATAACGATTCTCTTGTGTCACCTCGCTTACAAAGCGTCAAAGTAATTCGCAACTTACTTTGACACCCGGACAGACGAGTAGGTGACAAATGGCGTCCAACATTGGGCCATTATGAAATTTCCTGCACTTAAACTCATTACGCAATTGACACCTATGCATTTTCATTCTAATGCAATTAATCCTTGCAACATATATTGATTCGTTTCACTATTCCACTTACTTATTGATTAATATTGTCCTTTCTTATCTACCTTCGAATACAATAAAGTAACATTTTATATTGTTAATGCAAAAAATTGTTGGGCGCAATATCAAATAAATTTTACATGCAAAATTACCGTAATGATGAATAACTGTGTTTTATATTCATTTTTCGAATCAGTGAATGGCGCGCATTCAAACGACTGCGCAGTGCTTTTGCAAATAATATAACGACATGTAAATTTTGACAAATAAAATAAAACTCGCGTGCACCTCTTATATATTTTTTTTTTTCATTCTTATTTTTCACGGTCAAATAACGAATGTGCATTACGGCGAATCGCACGCGAGTAGTACGTGCGCGTGCTGTTGACTTAACGAGTTGAGGCAGGCTGCATTCCATCTACGATCCCCCGTGTAACGTAAGTGCACAATTTATCACATACGTACCGGCCCGAGTGAGGCACGTATGTGACCGTGATATGAATAAATCTTCCGAGGCACGCTTTTTGTCGTACTTCAAGCGTCAAAGAATAAGACACGTTTGGAGAATCAAAAGTAACGTCCTTAAAAATATTATTTTTCCGCATTTTTCACAACATTTTTGGTCTTCAAAAAAGTACGCCATTCCAGAAGTAAGAAAGTATTATTTTTGCTGAGCGTTGATTGAGTCTTCAAACATGATTGTAATTGGTTCTGCATTACACTCAAATCCAAAATAATCTTCAATTTTAACAGAGAAACAAATTTTGGCCAGAATAAAATTAAGCAGCCTCACATCAGCATCACAAATTAATGTCATTGTGTTTACTGTAATAAATATTTTTTTAGGCAAGTACACAAAATTTGTACCTTATGATATTTTATATTACGAAACATGTGCAGTGATTTTCTAATTTCTGTAGCTGTAACCTGATACTTTATTTTAACAGACCGTCTCACATGTAAATGAATTTGCATGGCATTTCGCGCGAGACAGGAACGATGTGAAAAATAAAAGTGTAAATCGTCGGAATAACCAAAAGTGAGGAGAGAGCAGGCGAGTTAGCAGAGGACGGCCTGGAATTCAACACAATCTGTTTCTACGTTTGCGATCTCTGAAATCAACGTAACCGGTCCTTCTTCTTTCTTCCTTTTCGTTTATCTCCGTTCCGTTTTTGCGGCGGTTTTCTGGTCCTATGACCAACGTAGTCAGCTCATTTCGTGGAAAAAGTAACTGCATGTGTGTGTGTAATATATACACGTATATGTGTGTGTGACTTATGCACTATCTAGTCGTTCGTATAATCTTACTAAGCAATCTCTTGATACGTGACTTTTTCTTCATTACAAAATCACTTTTAAAGTTGCTCAGAGAGGATTTGCAAGGTCTGTTCATTCGGTGACAAAAATATCACCGGAAAAGCGCGCAAATTTAGTCGCTAGATATATACTCTGTGCTGAAGAACTATTACGATAAAAAAGTCCGCGTGTTTTTATTCACAACCCCAACTCTTCCATTTCTTCCTCGCAATCGTTCAAGCCCTTCTCTCTCTCTTTTTCTCGCGCTCACATTTTGCCCACCACTCTTCTCTCTTCTTCTTCTGTTATACTTCCGTTTTTATCCCGAGGAACGCCCGGATGGCTCCTCCTCTTGGTCGTAAATTCTCGCGCCTATAGACACCTCCTCGCCATTGCGAAAATGGCGTGATGACGTTGAATTCAAAAGTTTCGTCGGCATAAACTTTTCGAACAATTTCTCGCCGCAACACTTTTTTTTCTCTTTCGTTTCTTTTCCTTTAATGTCTATAACTCAGGCACAATGCGAGAAACAGGGTGACTGAGAGGATAAAAACAATTCAAAAAAACCCTTTTCTTTGCGTTCTTCGCGTTATGACTAGAAGGTGGCGGAGCTTGTTTGCGAACAAGAATCCACTCGATATATCGATCCTAAGCTCTTCCAACAATATAGCAGTATTACAACCTGGCGCAGGGTGGCATACATCTGCAAATGTTCCGCTGAAAATACCCAGCAAAAAAGCATACAAATCAATAACGTCGCGTTATTTCAGTGTATACTTTTATTTCCGTATTGTAATGAACGTATATTTGTTTTATCAGACCAAACATGTTACAATTGGATGAGCGTTCATGTGATTTTAAATAAGATACTATGTATAGTACATTTTGAGTAATTAGTTCTAACAAATATTCAAAGGAGAATATTATCAAACTCAATCATAATTGATTTTGGTCGCTTTAATGTACATGAATATTGCCTAATTTCTAAACTGTAACTAGATGTTACTTTGAGGGTATTCCTAGTTATTTAAACGTATTACAAATTGAAAATATATGTTTATCTATAAATATTACAACGATTTTCATACTCAAATGTTATATAATTATTAATATATTATTTTATATTATTATTTAATGTGAGGCTAATATTTTGTTTGACGCAAATACTTTATTGTAATGAAATAATAATCATAATAATGTAATGAAATGTGATGAAAAATATAATGATAAATGTGTGATTTTAGGTAGGATGTCGACAAGTGGTGTAGCGAGTGGGCCGGTGAGCAACATGTGCCGGCCCCACTTTGGTGCAGCAGTGTTACATCCTTGGATCCCAAGCAGTGGTGCGGATACGTCGAAACCCTGGGCCTTTGGTAGTACGTCGTCGACGGGCGGGTCTGCAGGTGAAGATAAACCCCAAAGCCCACTTGGTTCATCGTTACCTCCGAGCAGCGGTAGTCTAGCGAGCCACGGTGCGTCGGGCACTGGTCACCATTTATTTTCCTTCCCACCGACACCTCCGAAAGACGCAACCCCCGACAGCATCACCGCAAGCACAACATCCAGCACGACAAACGGTACAAACAACAACAACACGACGAGCAACAGCAACAACAATACACTCAACTTGGGTAGCGGGAGTAATGAATATCAGGCAGCGGTGGCGCATGCAGCGGTAATGGGTGCGTTTATGCATCATCAGGATACGTTGGGTGCCAGTTCCGGTAGTTCCTGCGACGTGAAACCGTCTGTGATGTTGGGCCATCATCCGGGTGCCCCGTCGCCGCCACACCAGCAACACAATGGCTCCACCGGAAGCGGCAGCACCGGCCAAGTGAAGCAGCGCGAAGGTAATAATCAATCGAGCAGCAACAACGGAAGTCAGGCCAGCGCGACGCAACAGCAACAACAGCAGCAGGACTATCAGAGCAATCAGCAGGCCCCGAATTCGCCCTGCCGGGACACCTATGCCACGTCCCATCATACTAATTCCAGCTCCCAGTATGATCCCACCGCCACTGCCTATAACATGTATCAGCATCTACAGTATCCGACCCACCATTCCCACAATCCCCACAACGGGCCCACCTCGCTTTTTACCACCAATCATCACGCTAACTCAGGCGTACCCGGAATCAGTCCCGAATCCAAACTCTTAGTGTCGCATGGCAACAATCCCAATTCTCCCGGTTCCCAACAACAGCAGCAGCAAAAGCCAAGGAACAAGTCCAGAACGTCCGCCGGTAAGCGGCATCCACTTTGCCAAATTTCATTTGGTTTTTATTTTCAACTTCATTATCATTTTGTTATCTGTTTCCATTTTTTCATAACAGAGTTTGTATTGTTTGTTTGTTTGTTTGTTTTACTTTTCATGGTTTATTTTCTTGAGTTTGTTTCGTTCGTTCTTTATGATTTCTGATTATTATACGGGTATTGATGAGAAAAGTTTTTCCAATTGTGAAATTTGTGATAAAAAACGATGGATTTTTTTGTTGGCGTTTTTCGTAAGAAAGAAAGCCCGAAATTTAAGTTAATATACTACTTTGTTATTTATAATACTACTAAAATTGAGAGAAAATTTGTCTCACAAGTCAGTAAATTATCTTCTGTTTTTGTTACAATTATAATTTTCTTTTAAACTAACAAAATCTTTGACAAAATAACGTCTTAAACTTTACTGTTAATTCCTTTATTTGTGAACTTACCTAAATTGTATTTCTTGTTACTTCGTTTTTTTCTATCCATCGATAGCTTCTTCGGTGGCGGTCATTAATAGCTTAACCACAATTTTATCTATTTACAATCTTTTGTTCGCCATTTTTACAGTTTATTTTTCTTCTCTTTAAGAAAGTTTTTTTACTTTTTTTGATTTTATTTTTGAAAATCGTACGCCGCTAATGGGGACACACAGTGATTTTTGTATTTTGCCTCACTGATTTTTACCAAGTGGCACCCACAAAACGCGCGCACATCTTCATTGAAAAGTGACACATCACAAAAGCACGTTTTTTTGATTCGATGTGGTGTGGCTACTGTACATATATATTTTTTGATCTGTACCACAGCAGTTTTTGTTCTTTAATGACACTGTTTGTTTTGATAAAATAATTTACGTAATCACTTAAAGTATATCTTTACAGCGTCAATAAACTTGAAGAAAAAATAGAAACTCAAAAGAAAAAGAAAAAAGTGATTCGTGATAATCCCACACTTTCAATATAATTAACATAATATAACGAGCTTAATTTGCCGGTTAATAATTATCCAGACTTTATATATATATATATTATTTTTATATATATATATATATTTTCTTTTTACTTCGCGCTTGGAAAACTCCGGATACACGATTGCCGTAATCGTTGTTGCCACTGGCGAAAATCCTAATTCTGAAATAACAATGCCGTCGACTTAGCGCCGTGGAAGCGACGGCTAATTAAATTCCATGCGATACGAGGAAAATTCGCAATATCAAGTAACGTAAAGGCCTTGAGAGCATTCGCGAAACCTAATTGAGAAATCCCCAACCGTCTTTATGATTTCACGCTACCAACTTTTCAAGTATCTATTATTATTATTATTATTATTGTTTTTTTTTTTGAATTTCAACGTTTGCTTTACGAGTCATGCGGAAAAAATTTATAGCAACTTTGGCTTCGCTTAATTACGATAAAAATCTCTGGTAAATTTTTTCTTTCTTGACGACCGACTACGTTTACTTTCCCATAATAATCACGCTATAACCATAGACGTGTTATTATTTTTTTCTTGTATGTAATTCAGCTGTATTGGTTTAACTTAAATTTAACTTTGAATAAAATAAGAAATCAATTTGAACTAACCTAGTGTACACATTTTTGGTACAATCACGAATTAATCGAAGTCGAAGCAACAAACACTTTTTTTCCTTTACACGCTGCGGCAGGATTCAACAACTACATGGTATTACGTTGCAGTAGACAAAGATAAACAAACATCCGTTTTCCGTGCTGTTCGGAAACAGAAGGAAGCCTCTGATTGTCCATTGTAAATAGCTGAATCAAACAGTGAAAACGACGTTGATGTTGCGAAAGTCAAGATAACCGTTGGAACATATATCGGTTTCACATCTTCAAGTTTCGGAAGTTCGACCCCGAGATTCTTAGAAATCAGCGTGAATCTTGCATAATTATCCAATCATTCCTTCCTCTTTCACTTTCTCATCGTCTTATTCCTCTTTTTCCTTACCTTCCCTTCTGCTTTTGCTCTGGTAATCGCTTGATGGTATGTCCGCTGTGCATGCGACTTTTCTAATGTATGTCATCAATGATCGAATGGACCAAGACTCTTAACAGTCTGCTTTTGTGAATACCAAATTAGGACAGTCCCAAAGTTGTCCTCTCCAAATAAACAAGATAACAAGAGTCCTGGTCACTTTCGATGCTTAGGCTTTTTTGGGATCCTTCGTGTTACCGAGACTTCATTTGGCTTGATTCAGAATCACTATTGATCGGTTTTCAAAACAGTTGCTTATTTAGGAGCGATCGATCCCATGTAGAAATTGTACTCGGTCTGTGGAATATTTTAGTTTTACAATCATGTGAACTTGATCAAGATTATATGATCATAAAATCAAATAAAATGTTGTCCTCATTACAATAATGCAAATCCTTTTTTTAAACTCCCTACAACGCAAAGTTATAAATTATAAATTACTTACGTTATTAAAGTGAATTAGTTTCCATCTGATAAATTCTGAAACATAGCAAATATATATTTATTAGATATATTTGAAAATGTATTCAAAGCTTTGAATACATTTTCTGGCATTCTTAAAATATCTTACCTCACTACGTTAACCGTAATTATTTGATTTCGGGCCAGTGCAGGATAAATTTAAGTTAAGCGATTCAGTTGAGATATCCACCCGATTACATTTGTGCTAGGGATGAATTGTAGTGAAGATGTTAATGGAAGTCAAAAAAATGAACGAATGAAACAAAGCCAAATCTTGTTCTTACCATCGAAAGGTCCAAGTGTTAATAATTGTACTTGGCCGTTATTGTGCGAATAATTTACTAATGATAGTTTTACTTTTTTCTCGATGTTACCATTAATAGAGGGTCGCGAATGCGTTAATTGTGGCGCTACATCAACACCACTCTGGCGGCGGGACGGTACTGGACATTACCTGTGCAACGCCTGTGGACTGTACTACAAAATGAACGGACAAAATCGGCCTCTCATCAAACCGAAACGACGCCTTGTAAGTACCTAAGCTGCGCCATAATATCACGTTACCAACGATTACGAGCGATTGTTTCGTTCGATCCGTTAAATCCGTCCTCTCATTTTCGGTGTAAAATTTCAATTCACGGCAATCGATTCGCAAGGATAGCTTATACCGTCTACGGAAGTAACTTTTCGTGAGTACAGCACATTGACGAGTTCGATTTATTTTTTCGAGACTGATGCTCAAACTACACCGTGGAAACTCGACACTGACTTTTGCCTCCAGTGTGTTATTGACTATAATGATGGCACGAAAAATTGTTTGGTAGACACACACGAGTAGAATGAAACAATCGTTTGGAATATTAAACGAACGCGGAAATTTTTACGTAAAAAAAAGTTTGGTCCGCCCACATATCGTTCGACCATTTCTCCACACGTACCGACTAACAAGCAAAATGCATGTTTATTACAGGCCCGTTTTCACGCGCCAGTCAATCGTGTTCGGAATAAAATTAATGTCAGATTTGGATTATCTCTTGGAATTCTTATTACAATTTTAGTCACATTTTTATTTGTATTTTTCGTAAATTGTGTGTAAAGTCAATATTTTGTATACTTTTTTTTTAATGTAAATTTCTTCTGTTTTGCTTTCTTCGCTTTGTTTTCAAAAAGTTGCCGAACAAATTTTCAATCACTATTGTATGAGACGGTAGGTGTCATGTACATGTAAATTGTAGGCGCGTGTGACAACCTGACCAAACTATAATTTTAGTAGTACCCCTCTTGTGTCCGAGATGCCATTGTCCTATAGATTATTTACGAACAGCGTTTCGGCGTTTATTATTATTATTCGATTCGTTTTTTGGGCTTCTCTTTTGCATTGATTCGTGACCGAGGCTGGGAATTAAAACTACATAGGGTGACTCGACGATGACGCGTATCGTTCTGCGATCGTTATTTATTGGCCGAATGACGGATTAATATTTCGAGAAGAGAGTATAAGGCTACTCAAACTGTCGGGTCGGATTTTTCGACTAATTAGTTTGCTTTGAACGAGTGGATGATACGAGACTTTTGAAGTCGGAAGAACAAGCCAACGAAGACGACGAAGAAGAGAAAGAAAAAAAAGGACAGACAAATGAGTAAGAGCATCACGAGAGAATATTTATTATAGTTCTTAATCTCGTTTGGATGGAAAGTTGATATCTGCAGTATTCCGCAGTATTCACAAGCATTCGTTCCAAAATCTTAGTACACGTATGACTTCTGGTTCCAGATGTGTCACCTAAGCAAAAAGAAACAAAAAAAGAGTTGGATATGGCAAGAAAAAAAAACGAAAGAGAGAACGAAAAAGAGATGAAGGAGGAACGACGATACGGCACGATACGATCTTGGGAAACAAAGCGAGCACCAGGTATATACACGTGTGTTGGACTACCGGTATAATAATGTTGAACATACAGTGTGTTACGTGGCACGGCATGCGCCTGCGTAGAGGCTGGCAACGTAACAGCCATATTGGTCTGGCCGATGAGAGCTAGATAGCAAGGGTTGAAACCTGGTCGCCATTTTTGATCCCCACGACAGATAGCGAACGAGAACAGCTGGGAAAATTGTACAAACTCTTTCGTCTCTTTATTATGTCACGATTCGTTTTTATTGTCGCCCCGTCATTGTGTGAGGGGAGGAGGAGGTGGGGAAGAGTTTGAAGGGTGCCGAAGCGCGGGGCTCGCTTGTTTTTCATACAACGAACAACGCCGTTACCCATTTTTGTGTCGGCCGTTTTTGCACGCACTGCGGGGTATCGGCCCCGGTCTTTCGTGCTGCGGGGTTAGTTCCTTGGGGACACATCTACCAGTCAGTCGTACAAATGGCGGAAACGCGGAGACCTTGCAGCCTAGAAGCAAAGATCTATACACAGCACATGTGTCCCTGCGGGTGCAAAAGTAGACACTTGAAATCCCCACTTGACCGACGTTATTTAGAACGTTTACTGCTACAATGAATTAACTGTTTTTACGTATAAAACACTCCTGTTGAGATATTATTTTTAAGGCTATTATTCGCTCTATATGAATTTTACCAATTGTCTAGATCATTATGTTACTCGAAATAATTACACTTTTAAAGATAATTTTTTGCTTCATAAATATTATCAATAATTTCTTTTGTTTTTAACAAACATTAACAGTAGTTTTAAAATCGTAAGCCAGAGTGATTTATTTGTTTCCTCGTGGGGCTTTATATACACATTTTGTTGGCACGATTTATTGAGCGGTCTCGCTATGTATATGAAGCCTTTAACGCCTCGGACAATGCAACTGAGACAATATTCTCGCTACTACTGCACCTCAACTATTTCATTTTCCGTGCACAGATAATCTCGTAAAGCTCACCGACTACCACTTAAGTATCACCAAATGGTTAAGCTAACAGTAATAAAACAAGAACAGCAAAATGTAAATCAAATAAAAAAAGATACGTCGAAATTTGTTGGACTCGACGAAAGGACTTTTGCGGCTATGGCGTTTCTAGTTTTGTTATCTCTTGTTCGCACGTGATGTACGTTCGAGCCGCCACTTTCTTCACGCATTTAAATATTTCAAACCCACGTTGCCTCGTGGGACCGTGTGTTATAAATTTTGCAAGGCCCAGTGCAATCGAAATCGACGAAATCTAGCGGAGCATATTTCTGTTCAGCGGCTGTTTCTTTTACACATTATTTCTTCGAACTTGGATGTATTTCTGTCTCTTTGACTATCTCTGTTTTACTTTCTAACACAATACTATAAATGACCATAAATATTCGCACGATTTTTCTGGATAAGGTATTGATTTTTTGGTTGAAATGTTTTTTTTTTTTCGGGGTAAAATCACACATAATAGGTGGATATTTTTCCGGCTGCTACGACGGGGATTGGTCCTTTGATTCGAGAGGGTTGTTTTCCCAAGTCGATGGGATGGTTAGATCGTAACCAATGATAGAAGTCAGCTGGACTTTCCCCTTCAAGCGGCTGAACGCTTCCAGCCCTCGTGTGTTTGCGTTAACTTGCCACCCTTACGAGCCAGTTACGAGACACAGAAGCCATATAAAACAAACCGAATGTAGGCAGTAAACGTAGTCTCTTTTTTCTTGCGACATTATTTATGAAACAACAAAATTACTTGTTCCATACATAACATTTTTCATAAATATGTTGATTACAATTTTACACTTTAGATCACAGTGATGCAAATCCTTTTAAAAATCTCCCAACATTACAGCGAGATAAAATCATTGTAAAGAAATACTTACATGATTGTAATTACCCATTACTTGTGGAAATTTCTGAAACATAACAAAATTAATTATAAACATCACTTATGATAATATTGAAATTATGGTAAGACTTACCTTGTTCACCTGCTAAACTTTAACGACGGCATGAATGGAAAATTTTTGGTTATATTTTCCCACCATGTGGTACAGGTTATATTGATTCTCACACTGTTGATAAATCTCATCTTGTACATATATATTTATATATATATATACATTTCATGTAATTAATTTGCTGGTATATACCTTTACAGCAGTAGTGACGGCAGTGACAGAAACTTCATATGACAAAAATTTATGCTTTCTAGTTCGCTCGCACGGTCCTCAGTCGGAAGCAATTTACAAGTTAATAGGTTACTCGATTCGTTCCAAGCTTCTTACATGGCTCCCTGTGCGATTTATTTCGGTTGCCTCGTACGCCCATCTAATTGGCTCGCGCCACTTCTCCAGCGAAGAAACTCATATCTGATTGCTTGTGCGAGTAAAAAGAACGAAAGAAAATGAACGAAAAACAAAAGCAAAAAATAAATAAAAGAAAGAAATCACGGGCGATGAGGTGTTCAAAAGCAATACAACTCTGGTGGATGAAACTGTCTTTAACACCTATAACATATTATCATTGTGCGAATGAATTATTATTGATTAATGATTCTTTTTAAATGTTAAGTTTAAAAAAAAAAGAAACCTTTTTCTTGTTCTTGCGGGGATCTTTCACTATGGTTGTTTATTGCTGTGCGAATCGCGACAAGTGCGACAAGCCGATGTCTGCTGAAAGCGAAGTGAAAAGAAACGGGAGAGGAGAGTTAAGCAAATCGCGCAATAAAAAGTGGACCCGGGCCAATCCGAAGGCCATCGTCCCAGGAAGTCCATAAATCTTTGGACCTTTCGCACCAACGATTGGCGAGCGTCCATTATTGCCTCGCGGGCCTGCAAAAATCTCGCGACGTTGGCGTGTTCGAATAAATCAATCCGTGCGAAAATCAATTGTAAGACACACACTTTTAACATGTAACTTCACTTATTTCTTTCATTCCTTCGCCTTTCTTTTCGTAACTTTTTATTATCCTTTTTGTCTACGATTTTTCGCTGCTTACTAAGTGACAACTTTTGCAAGAGAAATGTCTCTGACTGAAATAACAATAATTCTACGAAATCATTAAATTAATTCCTAACTATATCATGTCTTTTTATATAAATAATATAAAAGTATACAAATATTCAAATTTTATTGTCCAGCAAAATCTATAATTTATATTTTCTACGATGAAATATCTAGTAGCACATTTTTCTATTGTTCAAAAGCTTTTTTCATTGCAACATAAAATGTTGAACTTAGTCGTAAATTCTGTCGATTGCGTACTTTTCACATATCACATACGCATGTCTGCGAGAGGCAAAGTCAATACGGGTTTCGTTTAGCGCACGCGTCCAGCTCTGCCAATCAGATTGTACATCGACGCGCATGACTTCTGGTTGAGTGCATCTTGTTTTGAAGATCCAAATGTAACTTCAACTCTTATTCCTTTCTTTATTCTCGTTCCTTATAGGTATACATATAACAAGTATGTTGAAAATTTCGACCATCCAGAGACTATCTTCAAGTATTCCAAACCATTTGTTCCACTAAGTACTGGCACATTGAAGTCGTAATAATGACATATTAAAGAATAATTTATTACTGTGCGTTAAATACAGCCGAACGTACTATCTGTGCACTTAATCATAATTGGAGATCACGATCAATATCGTGCCGTCATTGTTAGTGATACCGGCGCATTATTTTTATCAAATGCTTAATCATCCATAATGATTACGTAGAGATTGGCTCGTTGTAACGACATCGCTGCCGCTCAAGACCTTCTTTACTAAGCCCACATCTTCTTCTTTTCTCTTCGTCTTCTTCTCATCTTCTCCATCGTTTTTCACTTCTTCTTCTTCTTCTTCTTCTTCTTATCGTCACGAGTCACGAGGATGGGTCGTACCTGAGTGACAAGTAATGGCCACTGTGAAATTATTATTTATTACGCCTGTCTATGAGTGCTTGACATAAGCTCGAAATATCGGGCCGATCTTAAACTCCCATCTAAAGTGAAATCGCGCGGTTTTGCACTTATTTTCAAACCAATTTCAACTGAGAAATCAATTACAGGATTAAGTCACACGCACATCTTCAAAATCCTTTCCCCTTCCAAGCTCGAGACAGCGTGATATGGTTCGCTACTGTGACATCATGCACGCCGATGTTTTAACGATTTTTCAAGCCAAGATTGAGCATTAAGTTCACTGATTGACTATTCATTTGATTGTTGAACTTCACATTATACAGTAGCAAACTATTATTCCATTTATCCTACGACGATAACATCAATGATATCTGCCGAGTCCGGATCTAAATCTTATTATCATTCAAAACGTTTTCATTTACAAGCTTATGCTATAACAGATTTCTCGGTCTCGCTTCTTTGGCTTTCGATTCTTGTTAGAATATTGAAAAGACTTGTATTTAGCTTTTAACTATCAAGTTTATAGATGTAATTCATTAATGGCATTGCAAAAACAAATTTCCATTTCCTCAATCCGATTAATCGGTAGCAATTTCAAGTTGAATAATAATCGAAATTTGGATAATGAGATATACTTTTTATTTGTAATTGTTGTAACTCTTCTTCTGGAGTTTAACCCATGTTGGTTGGATGTGTATGTGGAGTGGTGTTTGCAACGGAAGAATGACTTTGCCGTAACCGAGAAGTTTATAACGTGCACTGTAACAATGTTGCAGAGGCTTCGTTTTAACGATCCTATAAATAAGCAAGTACAGGTCTGCACGGACCGTTTTGTTGGAAAATGTCGGCTCGACTATTGATAAACCTTCTGCAAACATAGCCAATTTTTCGTACCTTCCGAGAATTAAACGATTTGCAATGCAAAATTGTAAAAGAACAATTACAACGAACAACAACAAAAAAATCGGCAGAAGTAATTACACAAAAGTATTTATTGTTTTTTTATCAAACGACTTGTAAGCGCCAACTCTTTTAATAACTACTTCTGCATTGGTAATAAATGACGCCGCAATTAACATACAAATAGTCAATAATTTACGAATAAATTATACACCTGTTGACAAGAATTTAACCTCAAAAGTAAGCAACAACAATTGCAACGGGATGATTATTTTCCGTTTTCTACGCGAAGACATAATGAATGGACATTTTGTAAAAAAAAGAAGAAAAAGATTGTGTGGAAAAGAATGAGAGAAAAGCATCAATTGTCGTTGCCGATTTATTAACGGCGCGAACCGATCGCCAATTGGCAATCGATTAAATCATCTTGTGCAATAATTATAATATAGAAATCAACATGCGATTGTGCCAGTCGATGAATCATACGCGCTCGCTTGTGCGAGATCGCGTTGAATGCCGGCGGGAAAAAGAAAAGAAAGATAGTTTATGCACGTCCGTGACTGAGCGCAACATGGAAAAATAATTAGCAATAAATCGCCGCTGATCGCCGAACACCGTCGACTGTCGTCGTCGTTGTCATCGTGAAACTATACGACACGACGATTCAATGACAGTTTCTTCTCCCGTGAGAGAAATGTTCGTTTTCTCGGACAATTACTTTCTAAGTTTAATTTTAATGCCGATTCCTTTTGGAACGTCTGAATTTGACTGGCAAATCTTTGAACTTAATTTGCAAACAACGTTGTTTTGTTTTGACAAACAAAATTTGTACTGTCAGGATGCGCGATTTTCCAATCGTAATATGAAAATGTGAATCATGAATAATTCGCTTTCTGCCTGACGGATGAAATAAAAACGAGGCTTTTCATATGTTACTTTTATATACAGTGCCTATCATTGATGAAAATGAAATCATTTTCGCTCGTAATTAATGGAAATTCCCGCATGAATGTTGTGTTATGTTACTTTATATGAAATCGCTGATGATTTTTGTTGATAAAACTATACATTTCCTATGAATTAACAGTTGAACGTTCAGATGCAAGTGATAAATGGATTTGTTAGACTTTTTTATGCAAGATAATAACACAGAAAAAGTGTGTACATTTTATTAATAACATCAAACGCTTTTTACTGCTGAATTTATTTCACTTATTGTTATGTCAAGGTTTATTATGTTAATAACTCAGCGCTGTAAGTTCAAAATCCTGTTATTTGTGACTATTTTTTTTTCTTTTTTATTCTAAACTAGGTTGTTAGTAACGTGGTTTGGCCACACATTGTGTCTCAGATACTGTGATTTTATACAAAATTTATATCATTATCAGTTTTAACAAAAAATGAGTTCTAATTAGAAGTGTTTTGATAAGATTTAATAACCGATTAATAGAAATATAACTTAAGCTGATCATTGGATTAACTGCATTTTGTAATAAACGTTGCATCGTCAAATATGTACGGCAGTTGACTGCTTTTAATGGAAATGGTTATAGCATCCTGAGTTTTCATCAAAAATGTGTTGTAAACGTCATCATTTAATCAGGAATTTACCGCTCTATCGAAAGACAACTTTGAAATCCTGACTTAATTATCAGTTTACTTGCAATTTACATCAGACGCTACGCCGGCTGCTATATACGGTAGTCGACTACATAAAATTTAATGGTTATAAAACCATGAGTATCCATAAAAAATAGGTTGTAAGTGGCAGTATTGAATCGGAGATTTACCGCTCTAAATTAGTAAAAACCCTAACTTGACTATCGATTTAGCTTTATTTTGCATCCAAATTTGCCTCGCCGGCTATGTTGCGTAGTTTGTAAATTTTTAAAAGTGCTCTAAAATCTCAACTTATGAACAAAAATATGTTTTAAGTATTCATATTTGATCGGAAACTTACTGCTTTAGTCAAAAATAACTATTAAATCCTAACTTGATTATTAGTTCAAGTGTAATCTTGACGTAACTTCAACTCGGCAGCTATGTTACATAATGACTAATCCAAAAATTGCTCTAAAATCTTCATTTAAAAACAAAAATATGTTGTAAGTAATCATATTTAATCGGAAACTTACTGCTTTAGTCAAAAATAACTTTTAAATCCTAATTCGATTATTAGTTTGTGTGTAATCTTTACCTAACTTCAACTCGGCAGCTATGTTACGTAATAACCAATCCAAAAATTGGTCTAAAATCTTTATTTAAAAACAAAAATATGATGTAAGTATTCATATTTAATCGGAAACTTACTGCTTTAGTCAAAAATAACTTTTAAATGATAACTCGATTACTATTTAAACTATAATCTTCACTTAACTTCAACTCGGCAGCTTTGTTACGTAATGACCAATCCAAAAATTGCTCTAAAATCTTCATTTAAACACGAAAATATGTTGTAAGTATTCATATTTAATCGGAAACTTACTGCTTCAACAAAAAATAACTTCTAAATGATAACTTGATTACTATTTAAACTATAATCTTCACTTAACTTCAACTCGGCAGCTATGTTACGTAACGACCAATCCAAAAATTGCTCTAAAATGTGAAATTTCCACCAAAAATGGCTCGAAAGCATCTTCGTTTCATCGGAAATTTACCGCTCAATCAAAAACCAACTTCTACTCCCTAACATAATCATTACTTTAGCCGTAATTTACATTAAACGTAACGTCAGCTGCTATACAGCATAAACGATTATAACAAAGATTTCTATAAATATCCAATCCCATTCGTCAATAGGTCGGAATAATGGCAAAATACTTTCATCGAATATTGCACGTCTAAAGTGTGTTATAATCACGAATAAATAGCGTCGCCTATCATTGATAGCCAGAGCAACAGAGAAGTAGCAAGGCTGGCCACCTTGCCCTAATAAACCGAACAGGATATTCGACCTGTGTACGTGTCATGGCGTGTATTGTCTCTCACTCGCGTGCGTACACGCGTCTCATAAGCCGCAGTTTCACAACTCCCGGGTCTCTCACAATCGAAGCCAAGCCAACACACATGTACAAGCGTTTAAAAGCAACAGCAAATCCCCCTCCCCGCCCCCTCGTTTGGAAACACACGATAGAGAGACCCGAGGATCAGAACGCGAGGCTGACGCTTGGAAACTGTTTAAATACCACGATATATACGAATGCCACGCTGTGTGCGTGAGTTGCATATACGTACAAACGGGCGGCAATTACGCGCGATTTTTGCGCTGGTGTTTGTGTGGCGCGCGTACAATAAGTCAGTTTCGCAGTCGAATACACCGTTGAAGAAAATAATATCGGCATTATTTTGCCGCAGTCTTATTTATAATGCCGATGATTAATCTTTGCAAAATATTTTCGCTCGATACAATGTATATATATATATATATATGCAATGCTTATGCGTCGTTCGCTTTTGCGTTCATTAATTTTCATCTTCCAATAAGTTTCGTTCAATAACCAAACAAATGTCAATGATTTCGACATCTTGGTGGAAATTTGTGGAAGATGATACGATATATCCTTAAGGATTATTGCGTGATTGTACGAGTGTTTATGTGAACATAGAGGCGCATGCCTGTTAAGTGTGCTAAATGCGCTCTAGTGAACTTTTAGTCACGGGCCACACCCAGCCTCCGTCCGCGCAAGGCTGGACCCAGCGCACGCACCCACTACGAATCCCGCACTTTCCACCAGTTTAATGCACCGTCGACCTGTCTTTATAATTGATTCTCATTTTCAATTCATAGTCGTCCAGTTAATCCAAATTGCGTGCTCCAAAAAGTTTTGGTTACAAAAATGCGTTTCAGACTTTACTAATGGAACATGAAAATCATGCAGTGATAATTAAATCCTAAGTATGAAATTCTAAAAATTGAATTCTGAAAAGCAGATCCTGGATATTGAATCCTGTAAAACCAAATTCTGAAAAGGATATATTGAGTATTGAAAGCTGGAAAATAAAATCCTGCACAATGGATCATTTAAATAGAATCCTGTAAACGAGATTCTCCATAAAAGTTCCTGAATGTTTGATCCTGGAAAGTAAATATCAATAAATAAATTCTGAACATTACACTATAAAATTCAGATCCTGCGAAATGGATCCTGAAAAAATGTTCCTGGAAATAAAATTTGCAGAATTAAATTCTGAGAAGGAAATCATAAATATTGAATCCTTCATGTTAAATCCTGAAACTCAAATCCTTGATATTAATTCCTGAAACTTAAATCCTGAAAAACTGATTCTGAAAGAATGATCCTAGAAATTAAAACTGAAGAATTCAATCCTGAAAAGGAAATCATGAATATTGAATCCTTGAAGTACAATCCTGAACTAAAATCCTGGAAAATGGATCCTGAAAAACTGATCCTGGAAATCAAATGTGCAGAATTAAATGCTGAAAAAGAAATCATAAAAATTGAATCCTCGAATTGCAGTCCTGAAACTTAAAACCTGAAAAATAAATCCTGAAAATTATAACCTGAAACTTAAAACCTGAAAAATAAACCCTGAAAATTAGATCCTGAAACTTAAAACCTGAAAAATAAATCCTGAAAAAAATCCTGAATATTAGATCCTGAAAAATAAATCCAAAATGCAATTCTGAAACTAAAATCCTGCAAAATGGAGTAAATCTTATCTAAACAGTTATAAACGGCGTGAAATGCGAATTTTAAGGAGCATTAAACAGTTTAATGGGCCAAACTTGGAAAACATATTCCTACCATTATTGATGCCAATACGAAAAAAAAATGTGCCTTTCCCGATGGCGTATGCGCGATTCAGCTCGACCAACGAAGTAACTATGGTAATCAGCTGGTAGTTGGCTGACAGGTCTCGCATTACGCAGTTTATTATCTAACTGCAGGATTGTAGACGGCCATTCGTAATTATCCTTCTGAGCGCATCGCTTAGGCTGCTCTATAATTTAATACTTTTCAATAAGCGGCCATTTTCTTATCATAATGAATGCGCGAGAGTAAACAAAACGTTTTTTTTAATTCCTCATTTTCCATTTTTAGCACACGATGAAATTAAAAAAAAAAAAGAAAAAAAAACAAAATTCAGATACATTTGTCAGGAAAAAAACACAAGGAAGACGGAATTTTCGCAACGTACATTTTCATCCTTTTTTGCGATGAACAATCATAAAGAAAAATGCATATCGACATATTTCGACGGCAACTTCATTTTCCATGGCTTATTGTTGTTTATGCGGCATCGCTTTCCGCGCGGATAGTCATCTATAATTCAAGGCGTTACAAGTTAAACGGACGCGGGAAAGCATAAATCTCGCGCGGATCTTTCAATAGCGCGTACGGCTGCAACGTACGTTCATATACATATACATATATATATATATATATATATATATATATATATATATATATATACATTTACATGAAAATTCCTTGTCTAACAACGGGATAAAATCCTCTAGTGACAAGAGGACAAAGTCCTCTTATACCAAGCGAACAAAAATCCTCTTATAAAAAGAGTAAAAAGTTTTCTTATGACAACGGGACAAAATCCTCTTGTGACAAGTGGAAACAAATTCTCTTGCGGCAATTGGACATATCCTCTTGTGACAAGAGGATTGATGAATTTCGTAAAAATGTATTAAAAAATATGGATTTTTAAATCATTTTGTATGTATAAATTTGATTGGAACAAGTACTTGGATATTGGTTTTGTATATGGCGTACAATTTTCTCCACTCGATATAGCGGGACGAAAATTTTCGCGTGGGCAGTGAATTACGACACGCGCGCTGCAGGTTCTCCTTTGCCTTAGAAAAGGAAAGAAAAAAAAAAGAAGAAGACGATACTCCTTTAGTTGCCTCGTTTCAATGGAATATAAAGGAAATTTATTCACTTGGCTACCGAAACCACCTCTCCTCTCGCTCCATCTCACTCGCTCGTACGCTCATTTACCATGCTCCTGTCTCTGTCGTCTTTTTCGCTTCGTGCCTTCTTCGTCTGTCGTTATCTGCTTTTCTTTTGCGCTTTATTGCTGTTGCGCTCACTTCGTCTGCTCTGGCCGATGACACGTGCGATCCTTCTACCGTTTTCGCTCTTTGTAAACGCGTAATGGTAGCTTAATATTCTTCTGCGATACTTGTGGGTATGATTTACGACGCTATCCCGTGCGTTTAAGATTTCTTTATTAAATTAAATCGCGTCGTTGAATTATTCCAATCTATTGACTAGGAGATGTCGAGCCAAAAATGATCATCATCAATTTGTAATCGCACGCATTTTATGTATATAGTATATATATATATATATGTAGGCATATATATACATAGATATAACTTATATATAAACATATATATATATATAAAAATTTAATATTTATAACATTCATGTTAATTGTTTAATATTTTCAAGTTTATATATACTTCCTATGACATCCCTATGACATTCATGAAACATCCTTATGACATCCTTAGGACATTTCTGTAACATACCTAAGACATTCCTCGACATCGCTAGACATTCGTATGACATAATCCCTATGAAACATCCCTATAACATCCTTATAATATCAACCCTGCGACATCCCTATGACATCCTTATGACATCATCCCTATGACATCCCTATGACATCCTTATGACATCATCTCTATGATATCCCTATGACATCCTTATGACATCAACGCTATTATGTCCCTACGACATCTTTATTACATCATCCCTATGATATCCCTCTGACATCCTTATGACGTCAACCCTATAATGTCTTGATGACATCCTTATGACATCATCCCTATGATATCCCTCTGACATCCTTATGACATCAACCCTATTATGTCCCCACGACATCTTTATGACATCATCCCTATGATATCCCTATGACATCCTTATGACATCAACCCTATTATGTCCCTACGACATCTTTATGAAATCATCCCTATGATATCCCTCTGACATCCTTATGACATCATCCCTATGATATCCTATGACATCCTTATGACATCAACCCTATGATGTCCCAATGACATTCTTATGCATCATCCCTATGATATCCCTATGACATCCTTATGATATTCCTTACACATTGCTAAGACATTATTATGAAATCCTTCTGACATCCCTTAAACATCCCTGTAACATTTCTGTGACATCCCTATGACATCCCTATCTATATCAAAATATTTTCAATTTCATATATTAGTCAAGATATATGAGTACATATATACACACATACATAAATATGAGTACATATATATATATATATAAATACATACACATGACATAAAAGTAAACATATTTTCAATTTTATATATTTGTAAAATTATATGAATACATATATAAACATATACATATATAAACATAACTCAAATACATGGAACACTTATTGTGCATATATATGGAAGCTATATATGATTCATATATGGCAACTAATTTAATATGCAACTTATAACTATGCATGACCATATATAAATGTTTAAATACAAACATATAGACTTGTTTGTCCATATATAACCATATTTGCATTTATAGTTTAGCAATTAATATCAACATAAAAAAAAAGTTTGTTTTTAAAATTAATAATTTTATAAAAATTTTAAATTTTTTATTTGTCTTCATGATTCATTGTATCGAAAATGATGTTAGTTTAACGTGTTATTCGTGCTATGTTGTACTCTTATATCCACAACCAAGAAGCTCGTTCATGGCTGTGCATCATATATGAGACTCCACTTTTCTCGCTTTTCAAAAAATTTCGCGCGTGATACGCATGCCTGCGCCGGTTAAACGCACCTCGCTCGCTGGATTTTATCAACATCATTATACATTATATATATAAAACCGTTAAGCCACGCTTAAATCGTTTTTTGCAAATATCATCGCACAGTATTTGTAACGAACAAACAGAAGAAAAAAATAAATAAAATTGAAATAAAACAAAAACGAAGGGAAACAAATTATAATAAAAATGAAATAAAGAAGACATGAATCCAATTATTCGTGTACATCATTGCACAGTTTCTAGAATATGTTTTGCGATTATAATTATATACTTTGCCAATGCTGAGTTTTGTTTCTCCTGCGATACGAAGAAAGTGAAATTGTGTGCTCTTTAATAAATTATCTTTGATATACATAAGTCGAGTAATAATTCTTAGGTTATATTTTCTTATGAAGATCATGCAATTATGAAGGAATATGAAATTATGAAATTAAACAAGGATTAGTAGAGCATCCATTTTTTATAATTGGAATGTCAAAATATTCTTTTTTGACAATTTTTTTCATTTGTAAAAATTTTTTTATTTGAACCCATTTTTTTATTTTAAATTCAAATGTTTGAATGTAAATTTAATTAACGTAAAAATCAATCACTTTTTTCAGTGACGACTTTTTTTGTTTATTTTAAAAAATAAAAAAATTTCTTTTTATTTCATTTTTTATCAGATAAAATGTAAAATACAAAAGCTTATTTTGTAGATTGAAAATTGACACTTTTTAACAAATAGAAAAATGTTCTTTTTACAAATTGAACATTTTTTAATGAACAAATTAAAAAGGATTTCACTTCAGTTTTCAACAAAGTGAATATGCATCGCCAAAAAATGAAATTTCTCTTTTTTCAAATTTAAAAATTGACGTTCATGAACATCCACAGATGGTTGTATTTATTTAAATTGCTTTGGCCAATGTGTTGCTTCGTGTTCAGCACACCGCTTCAGACTTGCATTACAGAAATCGAACAAAGAAAAGTTCGCGAGCTGCTGAACGCGAGGATGAAGAAACAAGACAGTAACAAAACGCAAAAAGGGACACTCGCTACAACTCAGAACGAATGTTCACTTTCGATATTTATTTCGCATTGACCAAAAATGGAAAAAAAAAAAGAAAAAATGTCTCAAGAATGACATAAAAAGGACATAAAAGTGGCATAAAAATGGCACAAAAATGTCAGAAAAAATGGTACAAGAATGACATAAAAAATGGTACAAAAATGGCATAAAATTGTCACAAAAATGGCATGTGAATAGCACCAAAATGACATAAGAAGGGCACAAAAATGACACATAAATGGGACAAAAGTAGCATAAAAATGGCACAAAAATAGCATAAAGAATGGCACGAAAATGGCACAAAAATGACACAAAAAGACATAAAAAGGGCACTAAAGTGGCATAAAAAGGACATAACTATGACACAAAAATGGCATAAAAAGGGCACAAAATGGCACACAAACGGCATAAAAAAGTTACAAAAAGGGCACAAAAATGACATAAAGAAGACATAACTATGGCACAAAAATGATATAAAAAGGGCACAAATATGACACATAAATGACATAAGAACAACATAAAAAATAACACAAATATGACACTTTTATTATACATGGGACGAGAAATTTGTCAATAAAAATGATGTTAAAAAAAGAGGAACGAAAACATAAAAAGCGATAAATAAATATAAATAACAAAAATGGCCGAGAATATTTTGTATGTCTGATAAGAGCGCGTCATAGTTGATCACCGAAGCATGGAATCTGTCAATGGATGCCGTGAAACATATTTCTGTGCGCCTGTGCGTGACTTGGATATACAGCGACAGAATAATGTAATGATTGACATTACGTGTGGCGTTGATTTATTGGATTGTTACGTTTGCATATGCAAATTTCGTGACCGCAAACTTTTGCGAGAGTTAATTGTCAGTCTTTTTAAATGCCCACTTTTTAACAATAACATTCGTCATGCGAGTTTTAGATGAAAAATGATCAAACGAGGCAATAAATGAAAGTCGATGGTTTCGTCATTTTATCGCCGTTAATTAAAAAGGAGAAACTTACGGGATGAAATGAAATGAATACAAAAAAAAATAACGCAAGGCAATAATTGTCAAAGGAAAATTAATGTGCGAGTTATTAATGGCGGTGACGAAATGAGTTAATTTAATATAAATCTATATCGTATTTTTTGGTTATTTTTTTATGGTTTTATGAATTTGAGGGGAATTGAACACGAGTCTCTGAAGTCTTATTTTGCTTTCTCTATTTGAGGATGTATATGTTTTTTTAATACTTTTTTAATTTTTGATAGTTCTTGTCCAGCAAAAATATATTTTTTAAAATTCATTTTTAATATTATAATATGAATAAATAAATAAATAATAATTATGCAAATTATTATTATTATTATTTTTAATCATTCAAAATCTAAAAGAATTTTTAACTCATTTTAATTTTAATTCATTTTACAAATTTAAATTTAAAAATGTGTACAATTTGTACAATTAAAAAAGAATTAACAGTTTGAAATCGTAAAAGAGTAAAAATTAAATAACATATATTATTATTATTTAAATTATAATGCTATATTATATTGTAAAATATTTGGAGTAAAATTGATAGTGAAATTGATTATAATCTATGTAGATAGTCAAAATAATCATTTGTGTAATGAAAGCAATTATTTAGCTAGTCAAAGTATCTATCAGATAAGCCATTTGACTATTTATTTTGTTCAGAATTATATATATAGATAATATATTGAAATTGTATGATTTGTACATGACGACATAATAAAGATATATAACTGTAATATATTGGTGTTATTCCTCATGGACAAACATATAAAATATAATTTTATATTTTATATATATGCTATATTGCCGCAATTTATATATGAATAATATATTTATTCAACATTAAAATTCAGTTTTAACAATTAATTTCGTTATTCGCTATTGATATTTAATACCGATTTCTTGATACCGAACACCAATTACCGATTTTTCATTACCGATTGTTTAATATTGATCCGGCGATTAACAATTTTCAATACCGATTTTTTATTATCGATCCCCGATTACCGATTTTTCAATACCGATTTTTAATATCGATCCCTGATTATTGATTTTTCAATACCGATTTTTTAAAATCGATCCCCGCTTACCGATTTTTCAATACCGATTTTTTTATATCGATCACCGATTTCGATCTTTTTATATCGATTTCCGATTACCGATTTTTTTTCAACATCAACTTCACCTCTAGATTTTCAATATTACAAAAAATCGCATCTCCAACGAATTTATTCACATTAAAATGTACCATCAACTTGACATTCAACTTAGCCAATTAATAATACTAAAAAAAAGGATGACCCATATTGAAAGGGCGTGAAATGTTGATAACTTTCGACTCATAGCTCGAAGTTAATTTAACGTTCGTCCTAAATCTGTAATCGAAATAAGTGACACGATTACACACAGCCGGCGCTCTGAACTGACTATTCATAAAATCAACTCGACTGTTTATCATATAGATTGGCTCGATTCCAGTAGCTTATGATAATCGCGCGCAATTTCTACATTCAATCTTGCCCCTTCTTCTCTTCCTTTTTTTTTACCGTTTTTGCCGGCAAAATTTTTTATCAAACCTCATCCATCACTTTAACGGCACATAATAAACGTCCGCAATATCTTTATCAATTTCTATCATTTTGTATCCATTTCTGTCACTCAGCGAAGGGCTTTTTTCTTCCCTTTTTTTTTCTCGATTCACGTGTTATACATTAAACATAAGATTCCGCAGAGAAATTTTCGTCAATGTGTGCAGAAACACATCTTTATTATTACTTTTGACTTTTTGTGAGTGTATGTGTGCCGATGTGTTTGTGTGTGTAAGTTGTGCGCACAGGTATTTGTGATTGTGACAAGCAGTGGTACCACATTCCTAACACTAGCTCGGTGCAAGACAGTTACTGTCTTTCTTTCGTCTTTATTGCCATCCTTGTTTATCCTTGCGTAAGGATATATACATCCTTTGGCGTTTGTACGGATTTAAATAGTCCATACAATTGGGTTTCAACTTCTGGTGCCGTTTTCAATTATTTATACTCAGAAAATGCGAATGTTTTTCAAAGGTTTTTATGCTAAATCATAGTAATTTAAAAAATAATGGAAGAAAGGTAAAAGTTTAATATTTGATTTTGTAAAATTTGTCCTTTTTCCGTTTTTTGTTTTTTTTTTTTAATATTATAATACAAAAAATGAAATAATATTACATTTTGAAAAAAAGAAATTTTAAAAAAAGGAAAATTATTATTTTTTCACTTAAATTAAATTTTATTTTAACCCAAAGGAAGAGACTTATTTTAACTTACAAAATTAAAATTTTTGTGAGTTTAAATTTTAATTAATTTTTAATTAAAAATTATTTTAAAAATAATAAAAAAGTTTTTAATTTTTTTGACATAATTTAGAAAATAATTATTATTTCTTATTATTTTATTGAACAATTTTAATTATTGGAAATATTTAAACATTTAAATTATTTAAAGCATTTAAATTGTGTTCATTTAATTTAAATTATTAAATTTTAAAATTGCACTAATTCAAATTTAAAAACCACATGAACCACATATCTCCGATCCACGTATTCCATATAAAAAATGAAAATTACATATGGTCCCATATATGGACCATATTAGGTCCAACTGTGCGATAACAATCTCAATAAATCAATTATAAATACAGATTGACGACGATAATTCCGATACAATTTTTGCGCTTGTCTGACAGTGATTATAGATAATGAATATTTATTCTGTGACATTGACATGAAGGTTCAACGGAAGTAAACAGTCAATCAATTAGCACGTGTAACCGAGTTGTCGATGTCTTGAACATGAAATTAAAAATAACCAAAAAAAGTAAATAATAATAATAAAAAATACAGCAAAAAAATAATACAAGTAAAGAAAAGTAGTTGAAAAAGAAAAGAATTTTTTTACAATTTTTTTGAACAAAGTTCAAAAGATGATACTATTCAAGTTACATCTACATTTTCACGTCCAAATTACGTTCAATCGACGTTTTTCAAATTTTGATGTAAAATTTTGCTTGAAATATTCACGAAATATTATGTTTGAGTGGTGTTAAAAAACTCACGTAGAAACAACGTTGAATTGATGTTATATCAACGTATTTTAAGCGTTCACGTAGAATTTAGGTTTAAATGACGTTGAATTGATGTTATATCAAAGTTTTCTAAACGTTCACGTAGAATTTAGGTTTAAATGACGTTGAATCGATGTTCTATCAATATTTTCTAAACGTTCACGTAGGATTTAGATTTAAATGACGTAGAATCGACGTCCAATTGATGTTATATCAATGTTTTTTAAACGTACACGTAGAATTTACGTTGAAATGACGTTGAATCGACAAAAAGATGTTAAAAAAATGTTCAAAAGATATTCAAAAGATGTTACAATTTACATTATAATTACGTGGTTGCCATTTGCACGTCCAAATTACGTTCAATCAACGTTAAATTGACGTTAAATCAACATTTATCCAGATTTCACGTAGAATTTACGTTGAAATGACGTTGAATCGACAAAAAGATGTTAAAAAGATGTTCAAAAGATGTTACAATTTACATTATAATTACGTGGTTGCCATTTGCACGTCCAAATTACGTTCAATCAACGTTAAATTGACGTTATATCAACGTTTATCCAGATTTCACGTAGAATTTAGGTTGAAATGACGTTGAATCGACGTCTCAAATCGATTTTTCATATAAATATTTAAATTTATGTGAAAAATCGATTCAAAGTAAAAAACAAAAAATTATAACAATAACCGAGTTTTGAAAAAATATAAAATACAAAAAAATGAAATAATGTAAAAAACGAAAATTATTTATAAGAGAAGAGACATTTTTTCAAAAGATAAGTGGGCATAAAAATTGGTGCAGAATTGTTCTTCGTAACGTTAATTTTTCTTTTTTTGGAGAAAAAGAAAAGTGGACATAGAAATTGGTGCAGAATTTTCCTTCGGAGTAACGTTCGAGTAAACGAGCGTTTACGAGCGAGGTTGGCGAGATAAGTATCTCTATATCCTTGACTAAATCGTGACTAGAAGCCCTCGGTCGGTGATCAAGGAGAGGGAGTGCATTACAACGATACACAGTAGGCAACATTGTTTGTATCGAGCAACGAATTGCTTCGAACTCAACCACCGCACTCTCCACTGTAAGAGTATAAACGAGAGAAACAAAGAGAGAAAGATGAATAGAGGATAGAGTAAGAATGAGCAAGAAAGGAAAAAAGAAAAAAAAATGGAGGGGGGACGAGCTGAAATGGGCAAGAAAAAGGACCGTCATTTAACTCGCAGTTACATGTGTAGGGATAATTATACACGCTCGCGCAATTTTTTAATTAATGTCTCGCTGAATTGCTGTGAACATGAGCAACAGCAAAAACATTGATAAGCAATTTTGCGGCCGCGAACCGAGTGGGTCGTGTTTCGGTTATTTGTCAGCATGATTTTCAGATTTGAAAACAAGAAGAAATGAAAAAAAAATTTTGTTAATGAAAAGAATCAAAGTTTTCTCAAAAGAGTGACATTTTGTGAGAAAATCAATAGAGTAAAATTTTGTTCGAAAAATAAACTTTCTCAAAAAGTCAAAGTTTTCTTAAAAGAGTGAAATTTTCTCAGAAAAGTCAAATTGTCACAGAAAATCAAAATTTTCTCAAAAGAGTGTAATGTTCTCAACAAATTTAATTTTCTCAGAAAATTAATAATGTAAAATTTTTGATTTAATTAAATCTTGTTCAAAAAATTAAACTTTCTCAAAAAATCAAAGTTTTCTGAAAACAGAATTGGCTCAGAAAAATAAGACTCTCTCAAAATTTAACATTTTCAAAAAAAAAAAAATCGTGAAGTAAAATTTCCTCAAAAGAATTAAAAAAATGAAACCTTTTGATAAAATTAAAATTTTCTCAAAAAATGAAACTCTCAAAAAAGTAAATTTTCTCAAAATATCAAAGTTTTCTCAAAACAATCGAATTTTCTCAGAATTAAAATTAAACTTTAAATTAAAATTAAACTAAAAAAATTAAACTTTCTCAATAATTGAACATTCTCAAAAAATAAAACTTTCTCAAAAAAATAAACCTTCTCAACAAATCAAATTTTTCTCAAAACCATCAAATTTTCTCAGAAAAGTTAAACTTTTTCCAAAATTAAACTTTCTCAAAAAATCAAAATTACCTCAAAAACACTAAATAATGTATTTAATAATAATAAATAATAATAAATATATTAATTATCTCAAAAACTAACAACTTTCTCAAACAATTAAACTTAGCCAACAACTTCCCCCTTTTCTTCAACTTTCGGCGCTATTCAATCAATTTTATTACACATGTTTATGTTTAATTTATATTTTCCCGCAATGTATGCGCCAGGTTGATTAATCTAGCACTAAAAAAGCTTATCTTCAACACTTTATCAGCGACAATTGGCCTTTATTCTCGTATTCCTATTTAAACGATTGAAGAAAAGAAGTGTGTACTCAGTAGTAAGGTAGTTAAAAATAGAAAGAACATTTTTTCCAGTTTCGTTTGTTCAATTTATTTTCGCCATTTTTTTTTCTTTTACATTAAAGCAAACACAATGTATAAAAATGTGTAAAAGTGCTTCAATGTAGAGTTACAACTGCGTGTATATATATATATATATATATATATATATATATATATATATATATAGTTAAAAGAGCAATTAATTAAACCGCGCAATTTGTATGCACAAAGTAATCATAAATATTTCAATCGACAATAAAACTTATGCCAATGAACCGCAGCGTGTTACATATATATATATATATATATATATATATATGTATAGTAATTTTCAGTAGTTCGTCAACAGTGAATTATTACAAGTAAAAGAATTAGAAAACGTCGGGAAAATTGTTTCCGGCACTTTTAGTACGAGAAAAAGAGATGGATGGATTGGTTTAAAGTATGTGAGTCTCGCGTAATATCTTGAATCGGGGCCCGATCGATAGAATCGATTTAATGCCCTTTTATTGAGAGTCATTGTCGGTAATTAATAACCCACGGGCATATATACATACATATATATACAAATACAAGCAACAAACAGGCTTACACGCGAAAACGAGAAAAAAAATACAAAAAAATAAAAAAAAAAGGTCAAGAAATACCGAATCTTGAAGTTAATGGCAAAAGTGCTTATTTTTCGTACGAAGGTTAATTTGGCCGAATGAAAAGTAACATGGGATCTTATGGTTAGTTGACGTTTTATAATGAAAACTCGGGCGAAAAAAAGGGTCGAAGATGAAGAAGAAGAAGAAGAAGAAGAAGGAGAAGAAAAAAAAGGAAAATCATAGTTGTTGTTTGAGCGATACGATAACTCAATCGAACAGCGAGAAAAGTAGATGACGTGGCTTTAGAACCGGATTGCCGGCAGCCTTGAACGATTTTTCAATGTTAATTGCGGCCGTTTATCGTGGCCGAACGAAACGCCTGGCACGAGGAAGTGCTCGTTAAAACCCGCCGGGCCTTCTGTTTAATATTCAAAATTATCATAGCTTATCATTTAAAAATCAACCACCGATCTACTTTTAGCTGATATTATGTTACGTTGAGTTTATTGTTGCGAACATTTTTGAACAATATTATTGTTTTATACACTTTTTTTCATTTCTACGTCATTTCTACGTCATTTCTACGTCATTTCTACGTTATATCTTCGTTATTTCTACGTTAAATCTACGTTCCTTAAATTATACGTTACATCTACGTTTTTTCTACTTTGCAAAGATTTCCGTCAAATCAACGTTATATATACGTCATTTCTACGTTATATCTACGTCAAATCTACGTTCCTTAAATTAGACGTTAAATCTACGTTTTTTCTACTTCTTTGCAAAGATTTCCGTCAAATTAACGTTATATCTACGTCATTTCTACGTCATTTCTACGTTATATCTACGTTAAATCTACGTTCCTTAAATTATACGTTAAATCTACGTTTTTTCTATTTTGCAAAGATTTCCATCAAAACAACGTTATATCTACGTCATTTGAACGTTCAATATACGTTTAATCGACGTTTTATGAACGTTCCTTCCATTTTCCACACAAAAATGACGTTAAATTTACGTCTCGAAAACTACGTACGAAAAATAGACATAAAATGTACGCTATTTTCATGCCAGAAACTTTTCTTACAAACATGTATATGACACTTGAATTAAAAGGGGGTGAAGTAAAAGTCGCGCGTCCTTATTTCACGTTGGTTTTGCTTGTCTTTCATTCATAGTCAGTCAGGTTTTACTAATAAAATTAAGTAGACATTGCGTCTCGGAACAGGCGCGGCAAAGCTCGAGACAAAAATGTATATATAACGTAGAAATGAAAGCAAGGTAAAAACTGATATAAAATAAAAAAGAAAGAAAAAGATTGACGGGACTGAAATCAAATGAAGACGCGCAACGAAACGCCGACGGTGAGACTGAATTAAGGAAGAAGGGGGGGGGGAGGAGGAGGGTGCAAGGATGACAGCAAATGATATGCTCGACAAGCGCACATACAAATGTCATATCTGCTGTAATGGCGTTTGTGTCCACGTCACACATATATAACCGGTTCCGCGTTGAATAAAACTCCCTCTATGTTGCTTACTTATGACGCCAATATTAAACAATTATTGGTTCTATTAAAATTCAGAAAGTTTTTTTTGACTTTTTTGTCCGAAAAACGTAAAATCTATGTTTAATCTACGTTAATAAAGTGTTGAAAATAGTCATAAAATAAATAAAGTCATGAAATTATATTTTAGAAATAGCGCTAAAAAGACTGACGTAGAATCTACGTTGAATTTAAGTTAAATTCACGTTTTATCTACGTTTGGGCAATTATTCACGTCCAAATTACGTTCAATCGACGTTTTCCAAACTTTGACGTGAAATTTAGGTTTAAATATTCATGATATACGTTTGAGAATTAGTTTAAATAAACTGACGTTGAATTTACGTTGAATTAACGTCATCTTCACGTTTTTTAATCTGTAACATAGAATTTACGTCCAAACGACGTTATAGTTCACATATTACCGACGTTTTTGTTAATTCCACGTCCAAAACATGTTCAATCGACGTTGAATTCACGTTCTATCAACGTTTTTCCAACTTTGACGTAAGATCGAGGTTTATATGACGTTGAATCGACATTAAATTCACGTTTTATCAACGTTTTTCCAACTTTGACGTAAGATTGAGGTTTAAATGACGTTGAATCGACATTGAATTCACGTTCTATCAACGTTTTTCCAACTTTGACGTAAGATTGAGGTTTAAATGACGTTGAATCGACATTGAATTCACGTTCTATCAACGTTTTTCCAACTTTGACGTAAAATCGAGGTTCAAATGACGTTGAATCGACGTTTAGAATTGATTTTTTCATACAACCACATATATTTTACAATGAAAAAAAGAAAAATAACAACAATAACTGCTGATTCATAATCGAAAGGTTCGCTGGCAATAGAAAAGTTGGAGTTACAAAATACACGGTGGCGTAAAATTTTTGTCGTAACATTAATGGTGCATAAATAAGGCACTTAACGGACACACTTTTCGATACACGATCGCTCGCGCGCGCATTAGCCGCTGATAAATGCACGATCTTGTTCAACAGGTACTCCGCTTTCCGTTTCAGTGATCTAGTATACCCCGTTATTAATTACCCGACATAATGATTGATGGTGTGTGTGTAAGTGTGTGTGTGCGCATTCGTAAATATAAATAACGCAACATTTGACTTTGCTCGTCAGGAGTTATTGGCTCGCGAATTACGCGCACGTCCAGCGACGGCCACCAAAGATTCGACCCACTTTTTTTCTTCCTTCCACCAACAACAAAATTAATCCCTCACACTGCGGGGAACCCTTTCAATTTCTCATTATAACCCGCTGTCGTTGTCATTCAATTTTCACCTTGTGACGTCACTTGAACCTTTTTTCAACCTTTTTTTAACCTGCTTTTACACACGCAATTCATCATTTCTTGTCATTTTTTTCTTTTTTTTTTTGAATTGAAAAAAATTGTTGTTCAACTTACTTTACGTTAAGTTTAATGAACCAAAATTGTAATTATTTCGAGTACAAAAAATGCCCTTAGTGTGTCTTACTTTTTTGTTCTGTCTTTCTTCCTCGAAATAATAACCATTAAACAAAAACCCACCCCTCTTGACCCGACCACTTTTGAGCGTGTCAAAGATCTAGAGCAGATAGGCGTCTCGGCCGGGCCACACGGCGGTATTGACGAAGTGCTTCTCCTGTATTGATTTGCCCATTATAATACAAACCCCTTTGCTCGGTGCGCGTGAATTGATAAGATCCCAATGATAAGACATGATTTCATCCCCGCACCCCTTCCACTCAATTTACTCTATTTTTTTTTCTTTTACTTACAAGTTGAACTTGAATCAATGAAATAACGTTTTGTTATATTTCTGAGGTTTCTCGAAAATGTCTCTAGTAAAACTCTAGATTTGTCTAGATAATTACTAGATTTAGTAAAGAAAAGAAAAAAGATAATTTTTGTTATTTTTTATAGAAATCGCTCAGAAATATAACAAAATAACGTTTTGTTATATTTCTGAGGTTGCTCGAAAATGTCTCTAGTAAAACTCTAGATTTGTCTAGATAATTACTAGAGTTTGTAAAAAAAAGAAAAAAGTTAATTATTGTTATTTTTTATCAGAATTCGAATTTAGTGATGGTTCGATTTATCGGTTACTTTTTAGGTGCTTTTCAGATAGTTCTTAGATGATTTTTAGATAACATTAGTTAAGATAATAACTTTAGATAAGATTAAATAATATTCAGATTATTTATAATTTTAAATTAATGGATTTCAAGTATAGAAATAATGATCGAAAAACTGGGTCCGACAGACCCTTCGTATGCTAGATACTTTTTAGATACTTTCAGATAATTCTTAGATAATTTTTACATAACCTATTTGTTTAATGAATGGATTTCAACTGCAGAAATAATTATCAAAGAAAGCAGGGTCTGGCAGACCCCTTTGTCTGCTGGATACTTTTTGGATACTTTTCAGATAATTTTTAGATAAGTTTTATATAATCTATTTTATTAACTAACGGATTTCAACTATAAGTATAATGATAAAAAACTGGGTCTAGCTGACCCTTCATATTTCAGATTCTTTTCAGATAATCTTAGATAATTTTTACATAATCTATTTGTTCAATTAATGGATTTCAATTGCAGAAATAATGCTCGAAAAAAAAGAGTCTAGCAGACCCTTATTTAGATACTTTTTTAGATACTCTTAAGATACTTTTCAGTTCCATTTAAGATACTTTTTAGATAATAATTTTTTTATGTCATTGGATTTAAATTACAGGAATAATGATCGAAAAAAGGTACAGGGTCTACCAGACCCTATAAATACATTTAAGTATTAATAACCAAAAAAAAATTAAAAAAAATATTTGACTAGTCATTTGAACGCTCAAAATCAAGTACTCTTGACGTTAAAGTGTGGCATTTATATATGTCGAAATAAGATCGACATAATAGAAGTCGAATCAGGTGTTGCGAGCACTTTTTTCGAGGCAGCCGTACTCGAGGGGGAACACGCCCACCTACTTCTGTCATTGCTGCGTTTCCAATTGCCACGGCCCTCTTTTCTTTCATTCGTTTCTTTCATTTCGTCTTCTTCACTCGGCTTTTCATCCACAAAAGGATTAAGCGTCACCTTTATTCGACCCTCTAAGAGACTGTGAATAATCGGTACCAATTTGAACGATTATAAACGCGTGAAATGGCCTTTTGATTGTTGTACCAAATTCGAGGATACTTGTTGGCTTGTTGTTGCTGTATTATTGTTGGTTTTGCTATTGTGAAATTGTAAATAGACTTAGACGTGTGGCGAAATTGGTCAATGAAAACGATATTGTGAATTAAAGTAGAAATCGTTACTTAAATGGGTTTCTAAATACCCATTTATTTATCTTTATTTTGAGGTTATGTAATGCAAGTGTAAACAAAATTGTTGTAAAATATATATGTAAGTTAAGTGTCTTTTTAAAAATACTTTTTTTATGTTACTTAAGGTATTTTTAGGTTTAACTTTAAGGTATTTTAAGGTATTGCTTTAAGGTATCTTTTATTTTTAGCTAAAATATTTCTAAGAAAAGTTTAATGTTCTATTTATACCTTTTTTAAGGTATTTTGTTTATATTGATTTAAGGTATAATATTATCCTTTTAAGGTATTCTTTTAAGGTGTTCTTTATTTATATCTAAGATATTCCTAAACAAAATTAAATTTTCTAAATACCTTTTTATGTATACTTTTTTATTTATACCTTTTTATTCATACCTTTTTGTTTATACCTTTTCATTTATACCTTTTTATTCATACTTTATTATTTATACCTTTTCATTTATACCTTTTTATTTATACCTTTTTGTTTATACCTTTTTATTTATACCTTTTTATTTATACCTTTTTGTTTATACCTTTTCCTTTATACCTTTTTATTCATACTTTATTATTTATACCTTTTTATTTATACCTTTTTGTTTATACCTTTTCATTTATACCATTTTGTTTATACATTTTCCTTTATAGGTTCCCTTTAGGTTA